>WHUZ01000126.1:0-133201 GCA_015179045.1 Kalaharituber pfeilii | reverse complement strand
GTCCTCTCCGTACCTTCCTTTATCGGCGTCACCTCGCTACACGGTGGTGTAATTTCTGCTTCCATAGTTGCTTCATTGCGGGCAGTTGAAATTTGGGCCCGATTTTGAGCCCCACCCCCCTGATTGAGCCAATTCAACTTCACCCCCCCCCTATCCTTAGGAATCTGAGCCTCAAAACTCGAGGTTGGTCTTCTGAGCGTTAATGACGGCGTTTGCTGTGCAAGGAGATCTACACTAGTATCCGTCTCCTTTTGCGACGTTTCGTTACCATACTGTTTGGGCTTTAAACGTGTTACCCTCAACTCCAAATCCGACGCTGGGTTGCCTATTTTGCGCTGCACTTCCGGCGCCGGCACCGCCTCTGAATCTGAATGACTTCCTTTCGACCCTACAGGGCCTTGTATAAGTTCCTCACGAGGAGGCGCCAGTGCATGCTTCGCCACCACCGCCGTCGACAATAACGGTAACAAATCCGGGTGCTTCAAAAACTCCTCACTGGACTCTTTGGTCGTCAAATACGGCATATGTTCATCCACAGCTAGAACTTTCTCCTGCCTGCCCTCAGAAGCTTTACTTTCTCTTTCCGACTCTACAATCCTTGACACGTCCTTCCTCTCCTCCTCCCCGTCTCTCCTCTGTTCCATAATCTCCGACAAATCCCTATCGACTTCTTCCAAACACGCCCTATCCAACAAGTAATCATCCGTTGACTTCTCAGAACTACTTTGTCCTATTTCTTCAGCTCTCTTCTCCATTTGCAGCGGTGGGGAAGCCGGAAGATCCTGCAGCACGTCCTGCACAGCCGTATATGCCTTTTTTTCTTGCAATGACTGCGCTTCAAATTCGTCCTCAAATTGATTTGAAGTATAGTGACTACCAAGAAAAGGCAAATTATCTAGATTATTGCATCCAGATTCGTGTTTTTTCCCTTCGACCTTCTTGCACGGAATGGGCTCATTCGTATCAATCAATTCCTTGTCCCGCATCAACTGTGTTGGCCGCATTGCTGAATTGATATCTGCCGCTTTAGTGCTCGTAAAGTGGTGTCTAATGCTCGGGAAATGAATAAATTCAGACGCCACCGAAGTACTTCTATGAATGCCTCCCTTTAGCATCTTAAACGACTTTGAGCGCAATAGATGACGGTGTTCCTTTGGTTTATTTTCATCATCTCTATGTCTTGGAGATAACAACGAACTTGGATCATTGCTTCTAGGGCCAGTCGGACGCACTGTCCTAATCGAACTCATCAGATCATCCCTACTTTTACTCTTTCCCTTCGCCAAACCCCACTTCTTCCCCAGCCTTTCTTTCTCTCTCCTTAGCGTCTGCTCAAATGATATCTGTTTCTGCACTGTCGGAATGTGCTCTGGCTCCAACTCACCCACATCAACCTCTGACGGCGCATTTGACGACAACCCCGGTATATCATACAGGGATGCAGTCATCTCCAATGCCCCAATCTTCTTCATCTGCTCCACCACATTCTCCCACTCCGTTATGAGCATCTCCGCGACCGATGCTGCTCTCCTTGCCTTTTCCCTCTGCGTATGTACAATTCCTTCGTTCTTCTTCCTAAACTTTCCCTTAACAGGTCTCTCGTCCGGCTGTGGCGTAATTGTAGCCAGGGCCGGTATTCCTCCACGCTCATCGTGCACCGAGGCCAATATATGATCTAGCTTATCCCCTAACAACAGAGGGCCGAAAATCATTCCCAGCGAATCCTCCTTCAGAAACGTAGATGTCTCTGCTGGCTTCGTAGCTCTGGATCCTTCAATGACGCTATGTGTCGACGATGCAACGCAGCGTAAGAGTCCAAAAACTGCACAAATTAATGAAATCCGAACGTGGAGATTTAAGCTCGCAATTGCTAGAGCAATCATACGGGGCCGAACTGTTTTTGCGGTCCGGGGGTCTAAGTTAGGATCAGTCAAAAGAAATGACTGCACACTGTATAGTGCCTGAAATACTGCGGGTGATCCAAGAAGGCCGCCTGGTAGTCCCGCAAGCAATGCTTTGAATAAATGCGCAACATCGTTGATTGTGTATGTCAAATGGGTAGGCAGAGTTGCTAAAGATGTTGTCTGAACTATAACCCCCCCACTAGAGCTTCCAAGTTGTCGTTGATAATACCCATACAGCGCCTCTGTAGCAGCAGGGTTTCCTGCCACTCTAAATATTCCTGGCGAAGTAAGACCTATACCGCCTAATTAGTCGAAGTACCATCGGTTCAGGGTAATAGGGCTAGACCGTTCTTGAGTAAATACGACCCAACAGCATGAAAGCACGCGGGCACCAATAACCTCCCAGGCATCATTTTCTCCGGCAAGTGAAACTCGCTTACCCCGCTCAACCTCACCATATCCTCCAGGTGCATTCCCCGCAAATTATCCTTTCTCCCGGTTTTCCCTAGTCCCTTGAGGTCCGACATACTGATTTTCTTGTGGCCCAACGGATGCCCCAATATCCTTCTGCTTCTCTCAGGCGTGTCTTTCGTCGGTTCAGACCTCCTGAACAGGCGATTGAGAATCTTTGTACCTTTTCCTATAGGCCCTTGCGGGTCCGTGCTCTTGACAATTTCGGAGCTGTCGTTTTCCTTGAATATACCTGATCCGGATGCGGGTCCCAGTTCGACCATACTGACCACACGCCTGGCTGGGAAGGGCTGCAGCCCATGTTTTCTTGCTAGCATATCGTATTCACGTGTGAAGATGCCCGGTTCACGTTGGGTCTGCGTTACCGTCTCTGCGATGACGTCGCTAAAGAGTTTATTGCTCACCGTACTCCATGCAGAGCTCTTGCCAGACCCATTTTCAGACAAACGCGAGTGGGAGGTGGAGTGCGGGTATGCTGCAGAACTGCTTGTTGACGCACAGCCCAGGCCCGGTAATGAGAATGATGGGGGCGGCCTCAGGAATGGCTTTCTTGATTTTATTGATTGGGTTTCTGGTACTTGTACCAAGGTTTCACTACCCACAGCTGACCCAAGATGTTCATACCGGTCAAAGGGTCTGACGATGGGCTTTAGTTGGGTGAAGTTTAGACCGATGTCCGTATCGAACGAGACACCGTCAAGGAGGGCAGAAGCTGCAAGAGCAGGGCGAGATTTGCAGTTACTTCTGCGGAGATGAGGATGAGGCTCCATCTTTGAGCTCATATAGTGATTAAGTACAGGTTTGGACAGCAAGTATCCGCACTGCTATGGAGGTTGTGGTTGGGCAGGTGATGGAGCTGGTTCCTGTATGACTGTAGGGGCATTTTGGGGTGCTTCTTTGTGCTAGGTGCTTGTGCAGTTACTGAATAGGATTGTACAATTTGCTCGGATTACAAAAGAAGCCTCAAGAAGCGTGTACCGATGGTTCTACCTGAAAGGGTGTATTAGTAGCACTGCAGTTCAAGATCCATTCAGCTCAGCCACGAACGCATGGTTCAGGGTAAGCTGCGGCCTGCCAAGTGCCCACTTGGCACTGCATTCACCACCCCACCGCATAACAGGATCCAGCTCCCGTAAACAGCCCTTGCCTCCCAATTTCTCACCGGCCCACCTTCCCACCATGGCCTCCACTGACGAAATAATGATCCTGCTTGCCGCCGCCGACCTTAACACCGCCGTCCTTGCCCCTCTCCTGCGCAAAAACCGCCCCAATTTCCAAGAACCGGAGACTTTGCAAACACCACTCCATAAGGCGATTCTAGCTTGTGCACCACCGAAAGATGCGCCATTGCCAGCTCCGCCGCCGGACCCAGAGAAGACCAAAGCAGCGGAGACCACATTGAGGTTGTTGCTTGAGAATGGAGCGATTTGGAATGATTTGGATAAGGAGGGGATGACGCCGGGGTGCTACGCGTATAAATATGGGCTCAAGGAATTGTATGAGATCATGGTGGACGCGGGAGTCCGGGCGGAGCTTTTGTTCAGTAGGCTGGATGGATATATGGCATTAGAAGATGACGACGATGAGGACGAGGAAGACACTGGGAAAAATGCCACAGTGGAGGATGTGGAAACAAGTGAAAGCAAAGATACCGAAGACCGCAATGCACATAATACAGCGAACACCGGCGAAGACGGCGAAGAAATACCCACACTAGTCGAAGACAGATCTGCCTCAGCACAACCAGAAGGGCGGTCCCCCGGAGCGACCCAATTCAAATCCTTACAACCCGGATGGAAAGATCCCACCCCAGTCACCTCCCCCGCCTACCTCTCATCACGCCTCACCTACCACTCCGACAAGCTCCTGGACTCCTCCCTAAACGGCGTCATGATGTCGTGGGAGACCGACATCATGGCCCGCACCACCGCCCTTCTCCTTCCAGACTCCAAAATCACTACCGAGCCAGGAAAGCCAGGACCTAGGATCCTCAACATCGGCTTCGGAATGGGTATAATAGACACAAAGTTCCAGGAGCGGTGTATACCTTCACTCCACACGATTTGTGAAGCCCATCCCGATGTGCTAGCTTACCTTATATCTCCTGACTCTCCCTGGCCAAAGAAACCTGGGGTAGAGATCTTATCCGGTAGATGGCAAGACGAGCTCCCTGCGCTTGTCGCCAGGGGTGAAGTGTACGATGCTATATACTTTGATACATTTGCGGAGGATTATTCCGCACTACGAGAGTTCTTCAATGAGTACGTCATCGCGTTACTGAATCCAGATGGCGGCAAGTTCGGGTTTTTCAATGGACTAGGCGCAGACCGGCAAATATCTTATGACGTCTATAAGAAGGTCGTCGAGATGGACCTCTTCGAAGCTGGGCTTGAAACCAGCTGGGAGGTAGTCAAAGTCCCAGAGCTTGACAAGGAAGGAGATCAGAATGTCTGGGAAGGAGTCAGGCGAAAATACTGGTCTTTGGAGGAATATTGGGTACCAATTTGCACGTTCTTATTAGAAATGTAAATCGCTTCTTATCAGAAATGTAAGGGATTTACTACATATTATTAATGGCGTTATATGGCTGCAAAAGAAAATCCCAATTATCCTGCATGCTTGGTAACCTATACTTTTTCGCATTATGCTTTTGATGCAGAACTTTACTAATTTTTTAATGCAGACTCGAGGTTTTATCATGCGACTGCCTGCTGCTGGAAATCACATCAACGTGCCGTAAATATGATCATCTATCGCCTCGATACAAGCCACGTGTCCGCGTCCAGGAACTTCTTTGCGTCTGGAATTATTCCATCATTTTGCACCGCCTTAATTCCCAATATCATCTAATCTTGTATTAGTCACGTGATCGAATAACCGATATAAAACTTCATACCGCGTCCCATAGCCTGAATGCTCGGGCAACATCTTCATTGATATCGTAAGCTTGCACAAACATCTCTGGTAGCTTGCGCTTTTGCTCATCCTTGGCTTGTTGTGACGTTGGATTTAGATCATTCGCTAACTCGTCCAAATACGTCTTCACCGCAATACCTAAACCAGCATTTACCTCTTCTATGAATGGGAGACTAGGGACAGGTTAGTGAGAATTAGGGAGCTCGAAAGTATGCGTCAGACCTTAGGCCCAAATCAGGCCAATCAGTTCGTTCTTCTCTCTCAGCGTCCCCGTTCATTAATAATGATACCAGAACCATCTCAACAATATTCCGGAGTGCTCTTGTCATGCCCTTCGTGAAGGCATTGAATGCCAGCAAATTCCTACTCAAAGGGCCAGTATAACCTATTGCTCGGTGACGGATAGGAGCCAGTAAAGCAACTCGGGAAATAAGAAGTGTATGGCGTCTATCTTCATCAGTACCTCGTTGAGGAGCTCCAGGCAGGTGATGCACGAAATTGTCTCCCTTCAAAAACCGAAGACGCAACAACTCCATACCAGTGAAAACTGCTTCCTCAAGCTTGTCATCTGGATTCAAGGCTGACAGAGCTGTGCTCAAGGCTCGACCCCAAGGCGTTAGCACGTGATCCTCGGATGCAAATCCTCTGAGTTGTATGGTTCGGTAGAGTGTATTAAGAACAATTTCTTGTTGGGTTTTGAGTAGCTGATAGTCATCGAATATCAATAATGTGTACATATTCAGTTAGACAAGTCGAGAAGTACCTCATTTTCATTCTTCGCTTTCTTCGTTGATGCAGAATACTCTGGCTCTGCAAGTGACGATACAGCAAATGTAAGGCTTACAGGTTGCTATGGAGTTGTCAGATAATTCCGAAGGCGAATAATTTAGGCAAGAGACTTACGTTCGTTTTCTCAAGCAGAGGCTTAAATGTTGCTTCTTTCACGTGCCACAGGGATGTAAGTTCGTATGGTGTTGGTTGAACTTCTTTATGTACTAATTTTCGTGGATTCTTTGGATCATACCAGAAGTACACAAAAACTTCCTTATTGTGCCAAAATCGATGAAGTGGCTGAGCTAGTAATGAAAGGGCCTGTGTTCGAATTGGAGCAAGATTGTTAAGGAATCTTCGATATTCTTCAGATTCACCATTGTCTAACGGAGCCATCTCTATGAGCTCTCCAGATGCTAACATGTTCAGAACTTGTGGCCCAATAACCCCGCGTGACAAATAAAAGTAAAGCTCTTCTGGAAATCGTTGGCCAATAAATTCATGCACATCGCTTGGGGCCTCGGCAAAATCAAGTGGCTCAACTTTCCCATCGTCAAACATGATGACATGATGCTTGACTGCAGCCCTAGCACGGTAATATTTATCTAAATATCCACTCTGCTGAATGACTTTTTGTAAAGCGGGGTTCTCTTGTTGCGCGTTGACAACATTAGTGACATTCCGATATCGTTGCAGAAGGTCCAGCGCCGCCTTAAGGGGCTGGGGTCCGCCTTCGAGAGGTGGGAAAGTACTACATAGGTCAGATCCGGCCAACAGACAAGCGTCCACAAATTGTTCGTTCGTAGCGGGTAAATCTGATAGGATGTATCGCTTGCTAATCCAAGAAAATGTCCCCTTTGAGATGTTGTACGAAGATATCACTTTTTCCACGTCGAAAAGCAATAGTTCCGAGTTTCCGAATATGGCGTCAACGAATTCTTTTGCGTGTTTCTCAAAGTATGACAACTATAGACTTTTTTTTTAGCTTAATATACCGTATTGGGCATGATCTGCCGTATATACCTGAGGCCATGCTGAGTAGGGTGCAACAAAAAATTCGACATTGTTTTCACGTAGTATCGCCTGGACGTAACGGTACAGTTCTTCGGGCTTGAGTGCAACTAATTATTTTAAGGAGTTAAGAATTGCTTCCATATCATATTTTTCAATTGAGGCTCCTGCTTACTTGCATCACCAAATGCTTCCACCGACTGTGCAGCAAGCCCCTTGTCGTACATATCCCAGGCCTTGAGCCTACTTGCAGGCCCATGGTCGGGGGCAAGGAAGGGCTTTTCAGTGCGAGCGATCTTCAATCCGTTGAAGACAAATAGTGGCTTGATCCCAGCTGCCTGAAATGCAGCCAAATCATCCTCAATTGCCTGCTTCAATCCATATGGGAAACCGCCTAGAGCTGAGAGCAGGGGCTCCTTCGTGGGTGGGGTGTTGAGCAACCTCCAGAGATAGTATTCCGCTTCAATGCCCAATGTAGCATCTTTCAGGGTGGAGAGGGGCAGGGTCTGGTATTTGCTAGCGGCAAGTGGCTCCAATGATTTAACTGAAGGTCGATATTAGCAGTGAAAGCTATGACGTACAAGCAACTGGCTTGCTACTGACCGGTCATTCTAGTATCTGTTCTGTTCTTGAGCCGGTAACTGGCCTCGTGTCAAATAGTGCAGTGCTGTGAAGGACGGGCGTGACAGTACGAGGACTCAATGGCTGCAAAGTCAGTGGGAACCGTCAATTGTGCGAGCAGAGATGAGAAAGGCTAGCGGGGGTTGGGGGGCCAGAGTATGTATGTTATGCCGAAGCTACGGGGTGGGCTTGCGCCCTACAGAACCGTTGAAGCTTCCTTGCTTGCAATGGAGCATGGTAGCAGCAGGGTTCCTTACCTCACAGTCAGTTCCCGCACCGTGCTGCGGGGTGGGGGGGAGGTGCAGTGGGGGGGGGGTTCGTAGCAGAAGTTCGGCGGGGGGGGGCGGCGTGCGGGTGGGTTGTGGATTTGGCGGGCGGACGCTCGCAGGCGACAAGGGTATGTATGCTGTCCAGCGAGCACTATGCGTGTGCGTGAAGAGTCTTTTGCGCGAGGCGGTTGTAGTGCGCTGGTCGGAGGCTGCGGTGGTCAGGTGACTCTGGCCCTGGGCGGAGGAAATATCGCCACGCCAAGCAGCGCAATCAGAGGAGCCGCTGCGCCAGATAAACGAGCAGAGTAAGTGACCAGCTGCGGCAAAGACGTGAGAGGCATCCAACAAGTCCTGTGAGTACAGCGGCTTTCCCATCTTGCCTACGAGATACCCCGTACTCAGCTGATGCTGCTCCAGTCTTACGTACGGGCGCTATGGCTTCAACCGAGACTATACCTGTTATCCCGTTGGTAGACGATTCGGAAGTGTGTGCAAAGCAGCTTGTCGATGCTGCGCGTGAATGGGGCTTCTTATACATTTCTGCTGGCTCTGACATACCAGAGAACAAGATTGCGCGCATGTTTGAATTGGTGTGTTCAATGAAACAATCACTGATGTACCCTCATTCTACACCCTTCCTGCTATATGTTCTTGGAACATTCGCACAGCGTGAATACTTTGCTCATTGATATCGCACGTACACTCCACGCCCTTAGGGGTAGGAGTTAATCCAACGTGCTATATCCTGAACTCAGAGCAAGAAGTTCTTTTCATCTCCGCGGGAGGAAAAGCAAAAATGTGCCATCTCAGAGAACAATCGAGGATGGAGCTCAATGCACTCGGAAACTTTAGACCCCCAGAACCAAAGAAGGGGTGATTTCAAAGAGTACCTCGCCGCTTCCTACTTGCTCTCAATGCATATCTTTCTCTGCATTCAGTTATAGGGTCTGCAGCAACTAGCTAAAAATTCATGTCATATGGAACAAAGGGCCCTGAACTTTGGCGACTTCGTGGATGGGAAAGCTCAACAGCCACTCCCGGCATCGCTCATAGAGCATGAAGTGGAATTGGCGCAATACCAAGAACTTTGTCACAACCTCTGTATGCGACTTTTGCGACTTTTCGCTATTGGGCTAGAGGTAAAATCACTTTAATAGAGACCGTTGGCGATTGACATCGGACGGTTGATAAAAGGCAATATAGATAGAAGAGAAAGAAGGAGGTAAAGACTGGTTCTCCTCCAGACACGACAAAGCAAAGGGGTCTAGTGACAGTATCCTGAGGTTGCTGCATGTGAGGCGTTCCGAAACTGAGGGTAACGGCAACGTTTATTAACATCTGTAGTATCCTGCTATCCCTGAAGGGTCAGATTATATCCCAGAGGTTGATATCAGAGCAGGTGCGCACAGTGACTACGGAAGGTGCGATATATTTTCCAAGTTTTATGAGTAATTTATATTCTGACTGGCCTCATTTCGCTGTTAGTGTTACCCTACTTTTCCAATTGCCCAACCAAGACGGCCTTGAGATATTGACTCCCAACGGCGGAGGATGGAAGCCAGTTCCCGTGCATCCTGCAGGCTACGAAGGTCCTCCGCCAATACTTGTGAATCTCGGGGACCTTCTATCATACTGGGTATCGCTTGTCCAACCCGTATGAATTTCTACAATGACTAACCCCTAGGGACTCATGTGATAGACTGCTGGTTTGCTTCGATCCACAGTGCATCGTGTGATATTCCCTCCGCATTCACGTGTTGGTGGCGACGACAGATACTCAATAGTGTACTTCTGTCACCCAATTGGCAGTACGCATTTGATTCCAGTACCCAGTGAAATGGTTAGGGAACGTGGAAACAGAGGTGCTAATGCGGACACCAAAGTATTAACAGCAGCAGAACATCTGAAAGGTAGACTTGCTGCTACATATGGATGGAAATCATGATTTTAGTCCTCCTGGCGGCCAGTATAAGCATAGTCATTAGTAACTATAAGTTCGTTTTATTATAAATCTTCTCAGGAGTTTGTACCCGAAGTATGTACAAGATGCAGGAACAATTTCGAGAGAGGAGATTGTGATCCCGTGAAGATGACGCTGTCAAGGAATGCTTTTACCCACTTCGTCTTTTTCTAGCTTGCTGTTTTACCTTACTACCTCGTATTTTAAAATGGCGTGATGGGTTCATTCTATTATACATGCACCAGCTTAACATATGACCCACTCATTCTCCACATACTCTACCCAACCTAACTGACTAAAGGTTATGAACATGAAGGTATAATTTAAAAAACCCCTGTAAAACTATGCTAACAAACTATGCTTTTCTTACTCGAGGACTCGAGTAATAAGACCGGTAGCAACAGTTCTATGTAATTATGAAGTCAGAACATAGTCCTCATCGACCGCCAGCAATAATATTACTTACCTTCCACCCTCTCGCAAGTTAAACCTCTGGCCGCCTTCAATTGCCATTGGGTAGTAAATTTCCCCTTTCATTTCAACGTTGTCACCGGGCATAACCATCTTTCCAGAACTTTCTGCAGCGTCACTTATATGTGCAAGGCTAACAGGCACATCAGAAGTCCTCAAGAACATCTGAGGGCGGTAATTTTGCCCAAAGCCAGTATGTCTTCCACCCTCTTCCTTAGTCAAGACATAGAGGGAGCAAAGGAATTTAGTCTTCGGTTGAACAGTTCCAGGCTTGCATATAACCATTCCACGGCGGACTTGTTCACGTTTGACACCACGGAGAAGTAATCCAGTGTTGTCACCAGCTTGAGCATACTCGAGTTCCTTCTTGAAAGTCTCGCATCCAGTGACAGTAGTCTTGATTGGGACCTTGTTGTATCCGACAAGTTCGACGTCTTCTCCCTTCTTGAGCATACCACGTTCAACACGACCGGTTGCAACAGTACCACGACCTGAGACGGAGAACACATCCTCTACGGGCATCAAGAAAGGCTTATCAAGCTGACGAACAGGAGTAGGAATCCAAGTATCAACCGCATCTAGCAGTTCATTAATCTTTTGCTCACCAAGCTCCGGTTGACGGCCTTCAAGAGCACAAAGAGCTGACCCCATGACAACTGGAGTGTTATCACCATCGAATTTGTAGGAAGTCAATAGTTCACGCATTTCCATTTCGACAAGCTCCAACATCTCTGGGTCCTCAAGGGCATCAACTTTGTTGACAAAGACAACAACCCTTTGAATACCGACTTGACGGGCCAGAAGTAGATGTTCACGAGTTTGTGGCCTAGACATAATTAGCTATCCGAATACCCACAAATATATAAAACTATTCTAGAACTGATTTTCGGACAAATTACATTTGACCATCGGAAGCAGCAACTACAATAATAGCACCATCCATGGAAGCAGCACCAGTAATCATATTTTTGATGTAATCAGCATGTCCGGGACAGTCGACATGGGAATAGTGGCGGGCATCGGTTTCATATTCAATATGAGCAGCGGAAATAGTGATGCCACGAGCCTTTTCTTCAGGAGCTTTATCGATAGAGGAATAATCCAGAAAATTTGCATAACCTTTTTGAGAAAGAATCTTCGTGATTGCAGCGCTCAATGTGGTCTACACATGTGTAAGTAAGCCGCCATGCTTCAGGGTAGAGAGCCCAAGTAAATATACCTTTCCATGGTCGACATGTCCAATTGTACCTGGAGAAGATATTGATTGAGATATCTAAATAAATAGAAGGAAATTTAAGCTGTAAAGAATGCAATTGTACTTACCGATATTGACATGCGGTTTCTTACGCTCGAAAGTAGCCATGCCCCGCACGGAGCTGGCAATGGACGATTTGCGAATCAGCTGGCATGAGAGCACGTCTTTTGTTATTGGATTTGTTGTGGATTTGAGTGCCTGCGAGGCACCCCTCACGAATGCGAAAGCAGCTCTCCAAGAGGCCATTTTCGCGGGTGGGGTAGTTGTTCTGCTTCGATGCCTCGATGGATGCAGAATTGGTGGAACAAAATTTTGGGACATCGCACGTGAGCGGATCCAGTGCCAAGAAAGGAAGGCAGCTGACTCAGCATTTCGGGTGAAGACATGGCACTACCAGTATAACCGTCCATCGTTCTCATACCTGAAAACGAGACCATCTGCTGGACATGTGCTTTTTGAGTCCCTCACGTTCTCCACCTTTTTAAACCCACGTTAGCTTGATCTTTTGTCCCCATATGTCAATTAGAAACTTAAGGCCTCAACAGATTCGTTCTGACAGGTCCATCTCGACTTCCGGAGCTTTCCATTCAGCTAAGCTCAAGGTAGCGTTTTGTCCACAAGGTTCAAGGCGTTTCCCAGGATAGAGGTAATGCTGCGGACACTAGATCTGGATATCAGCACGTAGCGTTCTTGAGAGTCTGGTAAGCGAAAGCTGCTTCCTATTCATGATGGGGTGGCAGCAGGCCGCATGCATCACAGATTCGATCCGGAGCGTTTAGACGTGCAAAGTTCTGGAATACCAACATTTCGTCGGAGGCTAACTGCCTTTGCAATTGGGATCCTGAGATCATGAAACGAGATCCCCGTCCAACTGCAATCAATTTTTCAAAAGCAAGAATTATTCCTCCTACTTATTTTAAAGTCGCCTCATGTCGGATCGACAGTGAATTTGTGTATCTTTGTGTCTATGCAGATCCAAGCTTGCTACTGCTGCGGCAAGCAGCTAGACTAGGTAGTGCCAAGTGCCGTTTGAGGACCCCCTTCGTGGAAAGGGACCCGATCTACTAGTAGCTTCATGCCTGTTTTGAAGGACTGGATATGCATCACTGTCGGTAAATACTGTACTACACCTTAATGCAACAGCTAATTTGCCTCCTGCGGCGCGACAATAGGTAGTCTGCATGTACCGGAATATAGAGGGATCCTGTCAACTAGATCTGGTAAACTAGTGTTGCGAATTCGGCGTGCCCTTTGGTTCTGAGGGATAGCGAAGGCAATCCATGATTCGAAATGGATCTCCCAGACACCCTCTTCTTTGACTACTTTGTCTAAGCGAATCCTCATAAAGTTTAAGGAGACTACTCGAGGTACTACAAGTAGACGACATTCGGCTCTAACTGCATGAACTTCACATTCTACTGATATGTCTATTATTGCTGCATTTTCCTGGGTTAATAATATCACAAATTTGCTCCATTGCTGGAAAGGTATGGAATTGTTATGACCATGCTGCGTCCTGGCGCCTTGCAGCTCTGATCTGCGATGTGATTAGCTCGGCTTATTGATGACTCTTCGCTCCCTACGTAACACTCTAACCTCTTTCAGCACAGCACATACTGCGGTCTTAACTTGTGACACGCCATAGGCTAGGAACAGTCGCTGAGACTGCGGATCTCATGCAAGTGCGGAAGATTAAGCTTTGGGTGTGGCTCGTGGGGGGATACTTTCTTTTTGCTGGGCTCGCCGGGATTTTCCAATTCCATGCGGTTCTAATAGGCCAATACAGGGAGCCAAACCAGAAACGATGAAGGTTTGTCGGCGCAGAACGTTTCGTTCTTGATAACAAGTAACGTGCCCGATGTGGTAACGATCTGCCCCCCTGTAACGATCCTACATTTTCACCCCCGCTTCGGCAACCTGCTCCTCATCTTTCAACCGCGATTATCCTGCATATCTCAGCGAATTCTACATATTTTGAACTCGTTTTACCCGCAGTTAATAGCTATGCGACAGGAAAGTAAGCCTGAAAACATTAACCGAGCAATCGCTTATGCATACAAACATCGGGAAGAGTCAATACCAAAAATTGCTTCCTACTTTGATGTAAAAGCTATTACATTACGTAGACGACTCGATGGGGTACAGAAAGGAAGGAAGGAGGCTCGCGAAAGGCAGCAATTGCTTACTAGAGGTGAAGAGAATGCATTAGAGGCCTGGGCACTTACAATGAGTGATATGGGCTTTCCAGTTCATTTGCGAATGCTGAGATCTATGGCTGTTTTAATTCTGCAGCGAAGGTTTAGCAATGCAGTTCCAGGAGATCGGTGGCATGAGAGGTTTTTACTTCGACATCCCATAGTTAACAGCAAATATGTACAATATCTTGAGCGCATTCGGCATTCGCAAGGGACAAATATTCCAGCGCAGAAGGCATTTTATCGGTCACTCCGGACCACAATGCGCCAACTTAAGATCACCCCTGACAACCTCTGGAACTATGATGAAAAGGGTATTATTATGGGCATTGCAACTGGCAGGCAGAAATGTATTGTTCGAGCAGGTCCAAGGCGAAAAATTGCAGTTACTGATGGCAATCGAGAATTTGTTACTGTCATAGAGACAGTAAATGCTGCTGGTCACATCATTCCTCCATACCTTGTCTGGCAGGCGAAAACCCATAGAGAAGGCTACTACGGTGCTGAGGGTGTCCATGAACTTCCTGCAACTTTTGGACGCTCGCCTAGTGGATACATGGATGATGAACTAGGTGTTGAGTTTATAAAATATCACTTTGAGCCATATACTCGCCCCGTGAACCCTACCACTACCTCCACTACCTCCACTGCCTCCACCACCCCTGCCTCCACCGCCTCCACCGCCTCCACCGCCTCTACCGCCGGCACCCCCATAGCAACCGGCCTTCCTACAAGCACTATACATGACAAATGCAGTATAATTATTTCGAGCGATTCACTGACCTTACCTCCCTCTAATATACTTGGCGCCTTGTAATTGTTGATGGTCACTCTTCCCATGTCGCTTACCAAGTCGTTGAATATGCACTCAATCACCGGATTCAAATGCTTTGTCTTCCCCCACATTCAACTCATTTAATGCAACCTCTTGATGTTGGATGTTTCTCTCCTCTCCAAAGACACTACCGCAATGGCTTACAAGATTGGATATATCAAAAGCCTTGTGATATTTTGCGCAAACCTGACTTCTGGGAAATGCTTTGTGGTGCCAGACAATCTACTTTTACTACCGATACTATTTTGGGTGCATGGCGGGGGTCTGGATGCTGGCCTATTGATCCCGACAAAGTTATTCCTCCTCAAGTTCAAGCGACAATGACGGTCAATTCAGATCTCTCTATATTAGATACTCCATCAAAGCAAATAGTACTACGAACTGCTCTGGACAAGGCAATTTTGACTCCACATACACGCAAGACTGTGATGGATCATGTATTGTTTCTGGAGGAAAAGCTAACAAAATATACGGTGATTGAGCCTAATGCTACAACCTTCAAAGCTCTACGGAATGGTAAGATGGTCAAAAAAGCTCCGGCTGGTAGTTTGAAGCATATTAAAGGCCCTCGGACTCTTAATCGAGCGTATATTGAATCCTCTCGACAAGCCGAAGTCAAAGCAGCACTGGAAGCAGAGGAAAAGAAAGAGCGGAAGAGGCTGGAAAAGGAACAGAAAGCAGTAGAGAAGATAAGAAAAGAGGAAGAGAAAATTCAGAAGGCAGAGGAGCGACGAAAAATAGCTGAGGATAAGAAAGAAGCTGCTGAAGTGAAAAAGCAGCTAGCAGCGGAGGAGCGAGAAAGAAAGGCAAAAGAGAAACAAGAACAGAAAGAAATAGCTGCAGCTGAGCGGGCCGCAAAGAGAGGTCGTGGGGGAGCTCGCGGGCGAGGCCGGGGCCGAGGAAGGCCTTTGGTTCAGGAGGTGGGAGGGTCCGAACACCTGCTAGGGGGGGTGAAGGAGGTTCCAGTAGTAAATCTCGAGCCACAGACCTCTTCTATCATACCTGATGCCTCAGACGAAGTTACTGCTACTATCTCTAGTGCTTCATCTACCACTACGTCAAGTCCTAGTATTCCTGGATCACCTGAGGACTCTGAGGACACTGATGATGATATTGAGGTACAGAGATTAGCTCGAGAATGTGAATTTCTTCTATATATTTGAAGGTGCGTGTATCCTATATAATTCCTATATACATTTATTAACTTTAACTGAAAAGACTAGTGCTAGGCGAATGATTATTACTCATTTTCTATATTATTTTACTGATTCTGAGAACATTGAGCTATATTATATGCAGGGAGGGGTTAATTCATATAAATAATGATGAATTTGGTTATAGTTATTGGAATTTTGGCTTTTTCCTTATTATGATAGTATATTCAGATTCAGCGGTATCAAATTGATATAATACTATGCAATTTCCGTAGTCGCAATATATCCAGTAATAGGTAATAGGGCAAGGAATGCATGACGAGGAGTGCCAAGAGAGTGGATCGTTACAGGGGGGGAGCTCGTTACCACTTCGGGCACGCTACATTACCTTAAGAAAGTACTTGTAGCCAGCGCATGACGTTTGATTGCTTCTGTGATTTCAGACGTCCAGTGCATATGCATATGCTTGCGCGCCCAGTACCAGTACCAGTACACATGAGTGCACAGGTGCGTAGGGGTAGGGGGGATGAGTGAGTGCCTGAACGCCTGGCTGCAAGAGGGTCCTCTGGTGATAACCTAGCGCGCACCGTTGACACGGCGCACATCCAGCGTAACCTGCTTGCCTGTTGCAATTGCGCCCATACCTATGGCTATGCTAGCTGCTGCTTCCGGGGGTGCCTGCTGTGCTGTGCTGCGTGCATGGCAATTGCTGGACACGGCACCCGACTGGCCGAAGCTCCAGCGCGAGCACTGACTGCACCGGATCTCACCACCGTCTACATGGTCCATCGTATGCACCTCGAGAAAAGCACAGATAGTCTGAGTGATGAGCTCTTTTTTTTAATTCTCTGGGTCGTCTCTCTTTGTTTTTTTTCGTTTTTTTTTTGTTTTTTTGTTTTTTTTGTTTTGCTGTTTTTTTTTTTTTCTTTTTTTTTTTTTTCTTTTTCCCTTCCGTTTCTTCCTTTCGGTTTCTGTGCCAGGGAATTTATGCTGTGTGCATGCACGGTAGCCAACCGCATCCACATTTCATGATCGGGATCAGCAAGGAAAAAGTTGGATGTGGGACACTGGCCGAATCCGCTGGTGACTAAGTGGCATTGGGCAGCATGTCAACGCGTGCAGTGTACCGTCGCAGCGAGGGATACGTGCTCGAAACCAGCGGGACAGCGACAGTCAGGATTCGAATCCAGTGGGCCAGCCCCCATCCCTCATTGAACAGCGCAAGCTAAGTGGACGGAAGCGAAGTCCGGGGCGCAGCCGAATGCTCATTTCAATCCTTCCGTTTTCAAGGTCCCGGACCTGGGAACGGGCAAAACGACAACGATAGAATTGGCGGGGTGCTTGGGTGCTTGGGTGCTTGGGTGCTTTCTGAAGCCCCAAGTGTTTACGCTGTGATATGGCCCTGCCATGCTCCTGTTGTGGTACTCTTAGAATGTTCATCGTGCCTGCAACTGGCGTTCCAGATCGACGCTGGGGACCTGCCCAGCAACCAGACTACTGTCCAGCCTGGATCTGGCCCCCTCGCCCCCCTCCCACATGCAGTCCAGTCCTTGCCAAAGCATGCTTTGCTCCCGCCGATTATTCATTCATCATCGCCAGGGCGGTCGCGCCTAAAGTTTCTTGCCATTCGAAAACACCTCGAGTATGATGTTATAGTGAGTGCCCAGTGCGCAAGCGTAAGCCACAGCGACAGGCCTGCGGCGGGGCAGAGCTATGATAGACGCAGAGTTGGCTCGGGTAGCGTGGAGCTTAAGTCAGCTAGCTGGCTATCAGCGGTGGCCGACCGGAGGTGGACGGCGGACAACGTTTTCACTAACACAACCGTGATCAAATGCTCGGGGCAGAGGCTCTGGGTGCGGCCTACATACATACTTTTGTTTGCTCTGCTTCGGCGCGTGGGGCTAGGCGGGGGGGGGGGGTGCATGAGGAGGGGGAGCATTCACGAGAGGCTTAAACTTGCCTTTTCGCTGCCTGCGGGAATGTGTGGAGCGGTATGGGAGCTGGGGGGGGGGGGGCGCCAGCGGGTGGGAGAGGGATGCCAGTGGGCGGCCGCCCATTGCGCCAGCTTAGGCCGGGCCCGATCCCCAGCACGGCGCTGCGCAGCTTCAACGCTCGCTGCGGGCACAGAGGGCGCAGAAGGCACAGAGGGCAGAGGCCGCCCGAGCAGGAGGCCTGCTCCAAGCCAGCCTGCTGCCCTGCCCAGCCCAGCCCAGCCCAGCCCAGCCCAGCCAGGCCCAGCCCACCTCGCCCACCTCGCCCGCCCGCCCACAGCCCAGCCCAGCCCTTCCTTGCTTGCCAGGCCCCAACAGCCGGCCGCTTCTGGTGCACCACCAAAGCGCACCCTCCTCCCCTCCCCCCCTCCCCCCACTCTGTGCTCAATTGAATGACCAGGTCCTGCCAGAGCGCTGATTGCGACCTGCGCACAAAAAACAGGAGAATTGGCTGGTGCCGTCGTATCAAGGCATACCCACTGCGTCTATTCCTTGGGCCACACTTCACGTGGGACGCCGTTAAAAGAGTTGGCTGATACCTCTCTGCTCACTTCCCTCCACCTATCTCGCAGCCTCCCTCAGCTCCCCACCCCAACCCCCCCCCCCCCCCACCTCCCCCAACCACCCCCCCAACCCCCGCTGTACTGCACCCAATTATTCGTCGATATCGTCAGCCTCTGCCATCTGTTCTCCGGGATATAGCCATTGTGGCCCCTACGCTGTGCTGCTACGTACTACCCCCCATATCCCTTTCAATCACAAAAGGAAAAAGGAAAGATCCAATCCCAGAGTAGGATAGAGAAGAAGAGAGAAGAATAGAAAGTACAGTGAGAGTAAGTGTGAGAAAGTGTGAGAGAGGGGAAAGAACGATACGAGGATTGTGATTGGGCATTGGCCGGCTACCTAGTTAGGTATACTCTCGTCAGGCGGACGTCAGCGAGAAGCAAGCAAGACCTAAGCATCACGGATTGCGTTAAATCATGAGCGTGTCTACGCAGTATGCTCCTGGAACACCATACAACTCTGAGTACCTGGACGTCGACAACATCTTTGACCAGTTCTTCAATGAGGGCTCGACAGAAAGTGAGTCAAAGAATTGCACCAGCCCGTCAAGCACATCCCCCCCTTCAGACCCGCCCTCAGCACACCCCGGGAAGGCAGAGGACTCTTCATCCCCGTCAATTGTCCGCTCAAGGGAGGGTTCTCCCCAGTTGTTTGATATCTCCTCGTTCGATGACCAGCAGATGGAGCATTTATGGAATGACTTTGGGTTAGAAGATAATGTATACAGGGGGACGAGCACCAGCCAGGGTCCCACTGAAAATCAACTCTTTTATACAACCTCTTCTGGGACGTCTATGCCAGCATTAACACCTATGCCATCTATGACTTCCCTTCCTTCTATGGGCACAATCCAGCCACGTGAAGATGGGGAGTTTCAACCTCAGTACCTATCTCCTCAAAATTATCAAAATCCGAAATCCACGATTCATTCACCGCTACAAACTCTGGTTAGTGGATATCCATCGAATACTCAAGCGGTGCATGGCCAAGTCACGCCAGTTGAGGATAATCAGCAATCAGTACCTGTCTTTCCTCCAGATATTTTCAATGATGGACACTACCCATCACAGCTGGATTCACCCCCGCAATCAACACGAGGTTCAAGCTCCCCCAAGCAGCCCAGTAGACGCTCGAGGAAAAACTCAAAATCCAGCCGAGAAGCCGATGAAGCCCAGGAGGCAAAGCGCAAGCGATTTCTAGAGAGAAATAGAGTAGCAGCCAGTAAGTGCCGCCAAAAGAAGAAGGAATGGATGCAGAATCTTGAAGAGAATGCAAGACGGGCACAAAGTACCTCAAAATTCCTTCAACACACAGTTGGGGTTCTGAAAGATGAGCTTCTCATTCTAAAGCAAGAGCTTCTGAAGCACCATGGTTGTGATTGTGCTAAGATCAGAACTTACCTGATGCAAGAAGCTGAAAAGGTCGTCGTTGATCAGCAGCGGAAAAGCTCTATTGCAGACACCCCGGCTCCTCCGAAATCTAGACAATTGAGTATTGCCGAGAGTGAGATGAGTGAAATGAGTGAGCTTAATGTCCTCGCAGACGAATTAGATTTTCTGGCTGAGGATGCTATGGACGATTCTGCAGATTTACGAAGGCAGTGACCTGGTTGCTCACAATTTTCTAGGTAAATTCGGATTATGGATGATGGCCCTTTCTTGCCTTGCCATGCATTAATTTTATTTATTATACTTCCGGTATTTTTATCGTTTTAACTGGATACTAATGACGTGATGCCTCTTTTTATCTGTGTTTTTATCCCTGGAGTTTTAATCTCTTGCACTCTAGCTGGCTGGCTGGTATCGTTTTGTACTATCTCTCTCCTTTCGCAGTACATATGTAACAAATCTTACGATTTTTCCATCCATCTCACCTGGGAAACAGAAACGGCGGAGTTACTTGGTTTTGTTGCTGACGTTTTTATTTCGTTTCTTGTTATTGTCTTATTCCTTACTACTACTATGCAAACGAAAATGGAGGGTTTCTAATTCACGTCTTGTTTTTGAAGGAGTCTAAGGTACACTTGTTTATCTTTCAAATTAATATTTGGCTTCTTTTTCTTTTGTTCCATTTTTGTTTCTCCTGCTGCCCTGCTTGCGTCGTGCTGATGCGTTTCATGTTTTGGTTATTCCTTCCTGGTTTGGATTTCATTTGGGGTTATAGTATGGTATATATTTCTTTTCCTTTTTTGCTTTTGCTTCTGTTGCTGAGAAAAGTAATTCGTTTGCCGAAATTACGATGGATAACGACAGACTTGGTATGTGCATATACACGAATCTAACACCGCAGCATCAACGTTTCCGTTCGGCGGCAGTGGTTGTGGGAGAGGACCGAGATACGTGAGCAGTGGGAATGGAGAAGGGTGCAGAGGTGGGCCAGTCGGGGGGTCATGGGAACATCACTGCCGGTTGTTGGTGTTGGACAGGACAATAAAAACAGAAATGAAGATGAAGAAAGCTGAAGGAAGCTTGTTTTGCTTAACTGCGTTACCTTACTGCCCGTGCTGCGTTATTACCTCTTTTTATACTGCCTCTCGTTGCCTTGTCTTTGCCTCCTCTTTGCCTTTGCCTCAAAGTATTTCCTTGTGATGTCTTTTCCTTTTCTTTTATGCGGATTTTGAATTGGAGGTTGTAGAGAAACTCAAGTTCAAAGTATCAAGTACCAAGTCGCCGTCCTGCTTGCTGCCCTGCTTGATTTGATCAATGTCCTGTAAATAGTAGTCCTTGTGCCTGACAGAACGGTACACAACGGACATCCCATATTCCATGTACTATCAACTTGTATTCGTTTGACTTACTAAGTCAACATCATGTATGGACAAGCGAGAATCTGCAAAAGTTTCTGTATTTATACGAGTTGTTAAGGAAGTATCAAAAGCCATTGGCGATGCTCTGGGGTCTCTATCATCACTATTACACCTATCGCGGACGTCTTCAGACACTGGTGCTCGCCCTTCCTTCCTGTCATACTGTATTCGTCCCGACCTCCAGCCCCAGAGTCCCGAGCCGATAGTAAAGTAGTGCTGGTCTTATACCCCTGACTTGAGACGAATAAGCAGAGCATTTAAGTAGGTTAAAAAAGAAAAATAAATAAAAAATAAAAAATAAAAAATAAACAATTACTGGATAGTTCCCTTCCGTTTCGATTGAATCCAGCAGGTTGTGATTTCTCCGTTATGTATAAAAACCCGATATATCAATGTCGTGATGCTTCATGAAAAGTCTTCAATAATGGATATTTGTTGTAGAGATTTAAGTATACATGAGCGGTTACGAGACTATACATGGGGAACATTTCTGTTAATTGCCTTCGGATCAAAAGTCCGCAAAGTTTTCTTCACTCTTCAACAGTGGCATTATGGCATCGGCGACGCCAACGATACAGCAATTGGAGATAATTACAAACTTAGGTAGTCTTCGTTATCAGCGAATCAATCGATAAGAGTGAGAGCTATGTATATATACAATATAAACTAAAACTGCGTTTCCCCGGTTCGACTGGCATGTATGGTGCCGGAAGTTAAGAAGGGACAACATTTCTGGCCGTCGATCATTAATCTCCTATGGCTAGTACAAAACCAAAATTAGACTAGAGTGGATTACCCTCTGACTTCTTTTCTGCCTTGGCATTTTCCGCTTGGCCCATATATGTAACATAGGCTCCCAAAAAGCCCTAAGTTTGGTGCTTATCAGCTCCACCAATCTTTTCTCAAATAAAAATGGAAATCATAGATTTGTTCAGCACTCGAAAAGCAACAAATCTATAATATAATCATTAAAATCGGAGCTGATTTGGTGGAGCTTATTGAGTTGGAAAATTTTGGTGGGCGGATATGTCTGCGCTTAACTTCCGGCGCCATAGCAATATATACTTTTCCCTAGTTCAAATGTGATTGCCATACAACTTGTATAGGCAGCAGGGATTTCTACTGAAATGTGCCATGTGAAGACTTGTGGCGTGGTACCCTAAGTGCTCCAAGGTCCGGCTTTACAGCCCTAATTATCTGTTTGAACTAAAAGGCTCCTGTAGAGGCCATTGCACATAGTGTTTCGCAGAGCGGTGTCGCTTGTGATTGATGATTCATAATGAAGGGCGCGGCAAGAGAAGGCTGATGAGATGGGTAATGAACCGTGGGGATGGGGTGAGACTGTGGAGATGGGTGAGACTGTGGAGATGGAGTGAGACAGTCAGCGTCTGGCTACGAGACTATGGGTGAGACTGGTGCGGCATGAAGAGTAGGGCGCAGGGCTGCTGCTTTGGTGCGTCAAGCAATGGTGGGTTAGATCTCACGTGAATTGCTTGGCGAGCCAACGCTGCTCCAAGCGGTATGCTTAGAAACCACAAACTGGGGATTATCACTTGGGCCTCTTCGAATTCCTGTTTGCAACATTTACACGTTCCCGTTAAATGATTTCCCAAAGCAGCGGCGTCTGACAGATAGCAAATATACAGGGAGGAAGAGACACGATAGCCGCACGCCACAAAAATCTTAAAAATCAAACAATCAAAAAACATATAGCTTTGTCACACAGCAATCTTCATCTCTACTGTAGTTGAAAGAGAATGCACTGAAATGTTACCGTGGCCGTGTAAAGATCTCGTTGCATGTACAATTTAAGGAAAAAGAAAACCTGGGCTTGGTTTTGACTGATCAGCTCCTCTATGGAAGTGAAAGTGGAGGGTGGAGTGACTTGAATCGGGACTGGGGTTGTGTTACATTGGTGGAAATCTAATGTACTATGGTGCACAGGTACCGGTACTTAAGTGGATAGATGTAACGGTACCTTGCCCTTCTTTCTTTTTCTTATTTGCTTCTTTGGACCCTTGTCCTTGTCTTTACTCCACATGTTTGACAATTTGGTGTGTATTTTACATGAGCCTGGAAAATACATGTCTACAGTACATGTAACTCTGTACTATACTCGACATGCACGCTTTGTTTCTACCTAGTCATGCATGTGCTTGACGGAGGGGGGAATATGTAGATATATTGGCTGTCACAGGATTTTGTCTCAACTAACTCTACAATGCGAGGTTACATGTGCCATCGACCGTCGACCGTGGAGTAGTCTGCGTAACGACTGAGACAGAGGGACGGAAGGATATCAATGAGAGGAATTGGATTGGAAATACATACATACGGTTAATGACTTTTCCCTTTTTTCTTTTTTTCTCTCCCATCCTTTCCTTTCCTTTATTTTTCCCTTTCACTGTACAGGAGGGCCCGAGCTTTCCTTTTTGATTTGCTTCAAATTCCTTTTACGCTTTTCTCTTTTATTTCTTACCATGCTTGATTTTACCCACCTCAAATGTGTATCTTTTATTTATGTAGTTAATTTTTTTTCCCGGTGGATATTTCTCATTACGCCGTGGCGAACTAAACTTGAACAAATACTTCTCGGACACTCCAGGGGAAGACAGACTTACTCCACATCTAGATATTATATTTACCGGTTTGGTAATTCAAATACTGTTATTCAGAAGAAAAGACGGCGCTCCCTCGCGGCACAGTTGTTTTGCCCAGGGATAAAGAATTACTAACCGGATTTATAGATTTCCGGATTGGACAAGCGGGCATAAGTACGTAATAATGGTATTCCGGGCAGCTGAATATCTCTGCAGTGCTTTGCTGCAGTCTTTGTTTCTTTTTTCTGTTGTTGTTTGCTAACCCCCTTCCGGCATTGCAGATGGCAACACATGTCGCATCGCTGTAGCTTCGGGAACAGATTATCGTGCATGGGTTAAAGGTACAATGCGTTGATATGAGGGTAAGGGGGTGATAGTCGTGGGCACAAGTGCTTACTTGTCACCACTTTAACTTGTTTTACTTTTGTTCTATTATTCCCCTCAGTCGTCGTACTGTTGCTCTTTATACCAACGATTTATTCTTCCTCACTCTTCTGTGTTTTACATGTATAATAGCCAGCAACAGCAACTCGTTCGCTCCACTTGTTCTTCTCCACAACTTCATAACCCTGTGTACCCATCAATTGCTTGTTTTTAACAGCAGGTGACAGCACCTCTTGCTTCGGAGTTCCAGCCCAGTTCACCTAGGCTTTCCTGCACGGACCATATTGTAGACTTGGTCCATCTAGACTCTCCACCAATTAATCACAACAAATATGCCATGGGTAAGAAACTCCAACAGGTAGGTATAAAGAAATGTAATAAGAATAGCTGCTGCACCAAACGAACAACTGAGAAATATATAAACAAAAGCATACTGGAGTAGTCGACCTAATGAGGAAAATAATGCGTTATACCTGCCTGAGAAGTGGTTTGTCTGTTGTCTCTGGTGATGGAGGTTACACAAAGAGGCCACGGAGAAGTATAGAATTGAGGGCCCCGGTTCGATTCCGAGCCGAGGAGGAGGGTTGACCGGCATCTTTTTCTACATGATGGGCTAGTGTTCCAGTTCCATATGATTAAGGTCTAGCGGAACCAGGGCAACCTGTATTTAAATTTGCACAGGGATGCTGGCTGCGACTCAATTGCTGAGAGCTGCAGGACTGGGGTAGCCAAACTGTGGGGTGCAACGTTGCGAGAATCCTACCAGAACCTAGGCTAAGCCTGCTTTACTCTAGAAGGCTCGCTGGGATTCGCTGGCTTGCTCTTGTTACGAGAGGCGCTTGGGTTCTTATATATCGTCTTACTCTTACTTTTTATATTTTCATTGCTATTCTTTATTCGGACTTCCACGCCTATACATGTCATCCAGCAAGCCTTTCATGCTCGTCTCATGAGTTCCAAGTACATGCATCAGGAGTGGCATATATAGTACCTATGGTATGGCCATCCTCATCAACAAGTACATGTTTCCCAATATACTGGTAGCCTCGCAGCGCACTGCAGTGCAGCTTTACCTGGATTTGCCGTGTCATGCTTCTAATAGAAGCACATCTCAGTTCGTTCCAATTCTTTTGTAAGATCATCCACAATCCATCGGTGATCCTTCCTGATATTCACGGCAGCCACTTTACGAGCATATATCATGTTTTTTTGCTTGTCATTACACTTTGTCATCAATGCCCTGCCCAACACAATCCTCCGGTATTTCCAAATCCTCGGCATTGCAATGTACATCCCTTCGGGTATCCCTTGCGGGAACTCGCTCAGGGGTGCCTCTAGCACCACAGCTCTCTGCATTGAATCATGTTTCCCATCTTTTGTAGAAAAGTACAGCATATACCATGTAATCTCGCCGTTCGAGCCAGGTTCTTGCTTCAGCAATTCCAATCGACAATTCACCCCGCATCCCACAGGTAGTACCGGCCGCCCCGCACAAATTACCTCCTCATCTGAACACTCTTCCTCCCTCACCGAGAGATCCGGGAATGCCATAACTTGTCTCCAGCTTGGAATCCAGTGTTTTCCTGAAGGATGAGGAAAGCTGTAAAGGAGGTCCAAAGCATACTCCTTCGCCCTAGCCTCCGTCACCGAATCGGCTTGATGAGCTGCGGTCCGCTGAACTTGACCTGCCCAAATCTCTTCGATCGGCAGCGACCGATCGTAAATGGGCAGTCCGTCTTCACGAAGGCCATCATAGAGGAACATCAGGCCCGACAGTTTGTCGAGAGGATGTGAAGCGAAACGACGCGCCATGGCCCCAATAATGTTGGCGAAGTTGGGTTTAATTCCGCCTTTCATATTTTCAACGCGTGTTACGTGCGATGCTTCCATGAATCGGTGAAGTTTAAGGGAGGCTTGAGTCTCAAACCAGTCTTTGTCTTCCTGTTGACGCAGTAAGCCGTAGTATGGGTAGTTAACACAGAAATCAAACAGCAGTGGAAATGAATGTTGCCATTTGACTTACAGGTTTGATTTCTGACCCAAGAATCATATCCCAGGGTGAAAGAATTTCTTGCAAGACCCATGCACGGTTCAGCCAGTGCCTGTCACTTGGGCTAGATAGTCCAATTTTATGAACTTCGTTGTAGGAGTCCTCGTTTATGTCGTCACTGATTTTAAGGAGGCTTTTATCCAATGGCCTGCCCAAGCCATTCAAATAATACACGACCATCTCTGTATATCTATAGATACTACCAATAGTTGGTACATCCACTTTCCATTCTTGCATTCTAATCTCCTCCAATTGTGCACTATTTCTCTTCGTCTCCGTTATCTTCAGCCTTGCAAAGGGATCCTCCCCATCATATTCTCTCTCCGGGTACCCTGCGTTCTCGCATTGCGCCTGTCGTAGGCAAACAACATCCAACCAGCAATATTTCGTATCCCTGGATAACAATGACTGACGGATTGCTTCCAAGGTAACACCCTTCGGTAATGGGATCGGCCACTGGTACGCATTAACATCGGACCAGGTCAGCTCCATGTCGTGGGTCCAAGAATGGGATATGGCTTTAAATTTCAAGATTGGGCGATTCCAAATAGCCAGAGGTACCCACCCTGATGGTACAACCCGGTTACCTGCGAGGTCCCAGATCCGCCTTCCGATACGCATCCATGTGCTACCCCGGAGCACCCGCAACCCGTCCGGGCCGGTTTCAATTGTGAAAAGCTTATCCTCACCTTCCTCCTCAGTTAGAAGCCGATTGTATCTCGTAACAGGACGTTTCTCCGCGCTACCACGACCCTTCTCAAGTTCAAACACAGTAGGGTGGTGCACTAGAGATGTCGCCCAGGCGTAGGAGCTGCCGAATGTCAGATCCGAGGAGATGAAATGCGTCAGCCAAGAGAGCGTCAATTCGTCAAGAGGGTCAGGCATAGGCACACCGAATTGTTTCAGTGTACCCGAAAGCTCCGTAGGAGACATGATGCCACAAGGGTATTGCGCCTCAAGGACAGTAAGCGTGGGAACCCAGCCGTCGGGGAGAGTGCAGCCCGGTTTCCATGGCGCAATGGAGCCACTGCTGATGCGACATGTTGAGACGCAGCAGCGTTCCGTAGCCTGGGGAATAGTAATCGAACTCATACACGAATTACTAGCTGAAGCTGTGAGGAGGATACCCGTCAGGATGAATGTCGTAGAAATCCGTATCATAAGTGAGGGTATTATAGTGCTGTAAACTGCCTCTCGTGTGCCAATGGGCCTAAATATATACATATATGCCGGTAAATACTTGTATATACCGGTGCCTTATCACCTAGTTTGGTCATTGAGATATTTTCGTGGTAGTCAACAGTTTCATGTACGTATCATGCACAAGTTTTTATGACCCTGCTTGGTACTCTAATTGGCCAGCGAGCTTACAGACATATAACACGTCACTCATCAAAATTAGGTAGCTGAGTTGTGCGTTATTCAAAATGAATGAGCAGTATATTCCGAAGCCCTTTATTCCCACCAACTTCGGGACACCAAACTACGCAGTCCAATCTATCGAATATGTCCAGATCTGTAAGAGCCGTTTTCAGATAGACGGCGGAGTCGGCGTGAAGAGTGGTATCTGAATTGCGGCAGAAAGCGGTGGTTAATCGATTCACGTGATGCATGCATGAATCTGTTAACTTCCACATGCACCAATGCAAGATATAGCAACCCTATTCCAATTGAAGACGACGATTATAATATTGTTAACCTAGGCCGCCTAGTAATGGGCCGCGTATAATACAAATATATAAATATTCATGCTGTCACAAACTCTTCCTCATGCCACGGTATTCATGGTACTTACCGCATTAGTAGCGTGCAACACCGTACGCAACCCCCTGCTGGGCACAATGCAGAAAACGAATCATGGGGCGCTACAATGGCTATACTGTAAGGCCCATGGTGTTGGATATTTATCTGCTCCCCAGCTTACCCTAGTATGATATGTTGGGTAATAGGTCAGTCAGTGTCTGCTGTGTTAGTATTTATTACAGTTACCGCTTGTCGCTGGTATTTGGACGAAAGTAGTCGATTCGCTTCCCGCAAGCGGAGTGAGCTACGCTTATTAGGCGGTCTAGTCGCTAGTGCCCTTCCGCGGTAACTTCACAGGCGGTCCCCTCTATGCTGACTAAGTGAGCCAGTGTCCTAATCTGGAAAGTGGGGGATGCTGCACGCCAGCTCTGCAAGGGGTGGTGCAACAACGCTAGCGCGCCAAGATTTCCATATCTTATCGATAAAGTGTGGGATCCACTCGCGCCCCGCATTGGCCCCACTTGCGTATCGTACGCGAGCTGCTGTGGAGCTCACAAGCTCAGCTGCAGTCGCTTACCCTCTTGCTTCGAATCGAGTGCTCATCTGTGTTCGATGCGTACTAAGCGGCGCGCGGCTTGCGTCTCGTTGGCTGGAGGCACGACTGACAGGTTGGGCGCAAGATCTGGCTGCTGGGGCATACTCTGCATCGCAGCTCAGCTCGCCCCCCCGCAATCACCCGGCAAATACCGAGACGATCACCGGACGCACGGCCAGTGGCTGGCACCTGAGGGCGCTCATTCGCTGCCTTGGGGCGCGTATTTACGTGTCTGCTTCCCTCATGCTGTTCGACTGCACCGGCCTGACTCGTAGCGATGGTAGAGGAAAAGATCTTCCTCCTCTTATTCTGAGCTTATCCTGTGACAATGAGGCTAATCTACTACTAGTAGTTACTAGTGTCTCCCTGGCTCTTTCCGGCCCGCAGCCCCAGCGCCTCCCCAGCCTAGACCAACGCTAACACTCCGAAAACCAAAGACCCCCATGTGCGTAAGGCCGAACTCATTGGAGGGCGTAGTCTGCTTGGGCGGGTGATTACATAGCTGGTAATTGTGAAGGTAAATGAGGCCACGGCCGCTATTAGATACCTCTTGGTTGGGTTCACTTCATGCACTGCTCAACTTGGATTTCAAGCTGAAACTCTTCACCGTCAGCTTCAGAGCCCTCCCGTCGGCCGATTACAGGTCATGAATCGTGACTGCCCGGACAACCAATCAGCTATGTCTCCAGGTAGTGTGATATGCCGTGTTGTAATCATCTTGGGCTTCTTGAGCTAATACCTGTAAAGGGGCGATAACAAAGCACTTTATTAACGACCCTGAGAAGCTTGTCTTGTCAGCGCTCAGGTCAATTCCGCTGTTGAATCCAACTGTCGGAGTTGATGATCACAACAAGGGTACAATCGTTTCAATCTTGCGTGTTATATAAGTATCTAAGTTATTGGCTGTCAGTGGTTTACCGCAGGCACTATGATCCCGAGTCACCAAAGAAGGTGTCAATCGTCTCAGGAGGGGGTAAGCCAATGAAGAGCCCTATCATATTCATACATGGATCATGGCTGAACCTTCTTCCGCTAGGGGCCGGACATGAGCCTAGTTTTGTCTCGTACGGATCCTCCGGTGACTTTAGGTTGTCAACATAGCTAAATTAGAGCTTTGATAGCTTTGTTGGGGTTGGAATGTTGGATGCCGCAGTTTCTGGGACAATATTTGCATCTCCCTCTCCTGCACAGATCTACGCCGCTCTCAAAGGTCTCGACCAGAGGGCAAGGATGAGGAATTCCGGTGCAGAAGGTCACTCAATTCTAATGATCCTCATGAATTACACAGGTGGGCCGAAGATAATTACACACATTTAGACTAGGATACTCATACCCTATTTGGAGGTACATAGGAGATGTTATGAATTTTGGGCTAGCTGCTGAAAAGGCTAACGCAGCAGGTGTGAAAGTTGATATGGTGAGGCATGCCCTTGAATTTTCCTATTTCGTAAAGCGAGATACCTTGGACTAATACCCTCTGTAAAACTAAGGTGATTGTGAATGATGATGTTGGTGTTGGACGTGAGAAAGGTGGAAAGGTCGGAAGAAGAGGAATCGCTGGAACTGTCTTAATTCACAAAATTGCAGGCGACATGGCTGAAAAAGGGTCAGTAAACCCCCGATCCTATGCGCAAAAAGGATCGAAAGCTGATAACTCGCTTAGCTATCGGCACACGGAGATCAAGCAAATAGCAGAGCTCGCTGCGTCTAATTTGGTTTCTGTCGGGGCATCCTTGTCGCATGTTCATGTGCCTGGTCATGATGAGTCTCATGATACCCTTCAGTCCAATGAGATTGAGATTGGCATGGGAATTCACAATGAACCAGGCTTCAGGAGATTGCCAATGCCGGATTTGCCGGAGTTGGTCAAACTGCTTTTAGGCCAGCTATTGAATGAAGAAGATCCGGACAGAGCTTATTTAGGCAAGATCTACAAAGATGATGAATTCGTGCTGATGATCAACAACCTTGGCGGTGTAAGTCCACTGGAACTTGGTGGAATTACTACAGAGGTGGTAGAACAGCTAGGTGAGTTAAGTCTCCACTCAAGCCTCGAACCAGACTATCACTGCTCCACCCAATAGTAGCAACGGCTAATGTTGACAAGGTGCCAATTACTGTATCAAGCCAAAACGAGTATATAGCGGAACGTTTATGACGTCGCTGAACGGAAATGGCGTTAGCATTTCCCTCCTGAGAATCGCTGATACCAGGTTATTGGAGTTCTTGGATGGTGAAACGCAAACACTAGGGTCCCCCAGTGCAATGCACTTCCACAATTGGTATCAAGTTGATGCTGCACCTGAATTTGATGACAAGAGCAAGGAAAATACCGTTGTAGAATACAATAAATCAGGCTTGACAAGTAAGTTTCAGGCAATCCTGGTGATCATGATGCATGCTAATTATGATTCCCAGTGGATGTGGATCTCTTCGTCGATATTGTGAGCGCTGCCCTGAAGGGATTGATAGCGGCTGAGAAAGAGATTACGAAGTATGATTCCTTGGTTGGCGATGGGGACTGTGGTACTGGTTTGCGACGTGGCGCTGAAGGTAAGGATTAAATACTCTAATGGCGCATTGCGAAGTATGCTGAGAATTTGTATTTTACAGCCGTCCTGAAACTAATACAATCCGACACTCTGGAGAACGATGCAGCGGTGGTTATGCAGAAAATAGCTGAGGCTGTGGAAAGGAGTATGGATGGTACATCTGGCGCTCTCTACTGGTATGGATTTGAATGGCGTGTGCGTGTCAAAGGAATCAATACTAAATGATTTATAGTATATTCTTTAATGCGTTCTCCCTTGCATTGCGCAACCGCTCCCAGAGTGGCGCTCGACCCATTACCTCCCGAGATTGGTACATGGCAGCACTATCGGCTCAACAATCTCTCTCTAAATATACGCCCGCAAGGCCAGGGGACCGTACCTTGATGGATGCATTGTATCCATTCCTACAAACACTGAATGACGCAAATGGTGACTTACATGCAGCAGTGGAAGCAGCACGACAAGGCGCGGAAAGTACGAGAGGCATGAAGGCTACTTTAGGACGTACTGTTTATGTTGGGAGTGTAGGTGATATACCAGACCCAGGCGCTATTGGGGTGTCTAAATTCGTGGAGGGATTGGGAAATGGCTTGAGAAAGAGTACTCTGGCAAACTAAGAAGAGGATGAGCTGTACTCGAGTAGAAACGGGAATTCGAGCGGAGGGTAACGTCCCTGTTGTCAGGCTCACGTGATATAATTGACCCTATCGGAGTTTACCTAAGCTTGGCTAGTGGTTTCTGCCGATCACTTAACGCGTCCGGAGAAGGAAGGTGTATTTTCGTGTTTTCGGGGGCAAATAAGGATGCTATGCTAGTTCCACTAATTGAACAAAGCAAGGGCATTAGTATGGGATTATGTGAGATATCATATTGCCAGGGAGGGCCTGGTTTCTTTCTTTGGGATATGATACAAACGAATGAGTACTTTATGTCATTGATTTCTCTTGGGGGGGACTAGCACATAATCCATGGGTTCGCAAGTCCATACGGTTGAGAGTTTCCCCTCACGGGGGTCGTTGTGCCAATCAGATAAGAATTTCCGGCTTTTGCAAATTGACAGAATCTGAGGTTTTTGTGGTAGCAGTCGTAACGCCATGGAAGAAGGAATGAAATGACGTAGGTAGCGTGGGCTGAGTAGTAGAAGCGTTGGGAAGGCTTTAAGGAAAAGGTTCGTAAATGGAATTCGCTTGCCGAGCGAGGGCTTTTGTGAAGTAAATCGTGTCCGTAGGGCTGCTGCTGTGCTCCGGGGGGGGGGGGGCAGAACAGAAGGACACAGCCAGGCAAGAGGGCCAAGCAATTCAGCCGCCCTTGGGTAGGATCACGTTCGATGACTGCGCAGCAGATCTCAAAGTATGATATGCGACCGCCGCATAAACCAGTCTGATTTGCAAACTGCTTGCTCTAATCATAGCATCTCTGATGATACCAGGCGAGGCCCATAAGTCGGTCGGCAACGTGGCTACTGGTGCGAATGAAGCTCGACAGCTGCGACAATATAGGAATAAAGGTAGAAACTTCAAGTAGATCGAGTTGCATCCCATTGCAGGCTCCGGAGGCGCACGTGGGGGGGGGAGTCGGCGGGCCTGCCAACGTGAACGGGGCGCGGGCGAGTACTTGGGGGCGGGCGGGCGCGGCATGCGCTGTCTTCGTGGCCCTTGGGCGGCTTGTTCGGCGCCCTGGCGCTGGCCCGGGCCTTATCGGCCGGGCCGGGCGGGGCGCACGCAGCCCGGCCCGCGCAGCTCATGGAATGTCGAGAGCGCCATCTGGCGTGGAATGCCGCCGCGCATTCCTGCCCTGTGCAAGCCCGTCAATCGCAGCGCATCTCCAGAATATTGCCATCTTGGTCGATCCGGCTGCGGATCCTTCGCGCTGCGTCAAATTTGACCGGGAGCAGCCCCCGTGCAAGGCTGTTCCTGGCCGCGAGCCCGGCACGAGCAGGAGAAGGAGCAGCAGGCTCTTGGCCCAATTGCGCGCCGACGGGGCCTGCAAAACGCGAAGCGGCCGGAGACGCACGAACGACGCCCCAAAACAAATGTGCTGTGCCATTTTTGCCTGCAGCCTCCATCCCGTCGCCCTTCTCGCCCCCCCCTTCCCCACCCACCAACCACCACCACCCACCACCCGCGTCCTGCTTCTCCCTCCACAGGCCCGACACTTTGTGCTTCATCCTGTCTACTGTCGTTCCTACACACGCTGACAAAATTCTTTCCTTCTCCGGCCTTGTTGTCGTGTCTGTGAGGCTCCCCGTTCAACGTGTCCCCCCCCCCTCGCGTGGACGCAGTCCATACGCAAGACACCGACGCCTTGTCTCTATAAACCTGTGAAGCAGCAATCGAACGTCATTTTGCCATATAGAATAGCGAGGCTGGAGTTGTTCCTTTGTCCGACCGCCATCGTGCGTCTGCAGGCAGAAAATCGCTAGCGATGAGTGCCCTGGCGCCGCCCTCGTCACAGAGTGACAACAGCAATGGCTCCTCATCACAACGCGCCATGAGGTGTAAGTATACCTCTGACTCTTCAGCCTCCTGCCCCTTCTGCAGTGCCAAAAAAAGGTGATGCTGACTTCGGTCCGTTGCTATATTTAGTAAAAGTCCTGTATACATTCGATCCCGAAGGAAAGCAGGTCTGCCTCGCTCGATGGCCTCAATTTGTCTATACTCAAGTCTATTATCTCAATCCTCAAACGCCAATAGGCGTGGTAGACCTCAAAACATGCCTCAACAGTATAGCATCTGCAAGGTTGTCATTCTCTAATCCAGGCTCAGGGCATTGAGCTTCTTTGACTAATGAAGATGCCACGTATTATAGCCCTGAAATAGTAGCTCTTCTGGACAAAGATTATTCGGTATATTCCTATGACTACTCGGAGGAAGATATACCATTACAAGGCTTGGGAATGCTATCATGGATTATGGGATCAGGCGCAGCCGCGAATGGAGGAACTGTGCAACACTCTCCTTCAGGCTCAAGGCTAATTACAGGAAGAGTTTGTTCTGCGCAAACGGGAATTTTCAAGAGTGAAAAGGAGACTTTGGAGGTCAAGATGAAGCTGGTACCGGTGCCGGCTATAAAACAGAGCGACTATATCAACTCCATGAATGTTTACAACACATTATCAAAGATTATACCTGGAGACTTTGATGCTTCAGCTTGGTCGGCCTATTCTCAAGCGAATCCAGGCTTGATGCAGGCGGCAGCAAATGTAAATGCAGGAGTTGGGCCGACAGCCAACGGCGGGTACAAGGAACTCACCCCTCAGGGATCGACAGGGCAGAACCCCGTAGCAACACACGTCCCGCCGCAACAACAGCAGCAGCCGCAGCCGCAGCAGTATCAATACCAGCAGCAGCAGCAGCAGCAGCAGCTACAGCCACCTCAACACATGCAGCATCCTCAGCAGCAATACCAGCAACAGCAAACCCAACAGCAGGTTCCGCAGCAATCTGCACCACCACCACAACAACAGCACCACTGCCCCAACAACAGCATAATCAACAATATCTGCAGCATCTACATCAACAACCTCCGTATCCTTCCCCTCCCTCCGCTGGCCACATAGCTAGCCAGCCGTCAAGCCAGCCATCGAGTCAACAGCCGAACCAGCCTGCTAGCCAATCATCTAGCCAGAAGTTACCGGAGGAAAGCGTGCCACCCAAGAAAAAAGCACGGAAGAGAAACCCAAGGCCTCCAGCGGCTAATGCAAATAATGGAGGAAAGAAGAAAGCACCGCCCCCAAGTGTTCCATCTGCAGCTTCGACGCCGGCTGTTACCCCTTCTGACGCATGTCTCCCAGCGTCTCAACCCCCACCTAGTGAGTCAACATTTGCCTCACCCGACCTACCCAGGGCAGTGCCAGTAAGGCACACAAATGCCCATTCACCCCTTGTCGATATTCCTTCTGTTGAGACGTTTGCCAATTCTCCCCAGGTGGAATCTACTCCAGTCCCCGGATCATCCCCTCCGACAGATGATTTACTTCCCCATGTACAGGGGTCTTTAGAGCAGGAATATTCTCCAGCACCTACCAGCCCAGTTTTACCAGGACTTGAAAGATCGTGCCAGAATGTTCCCGAAGTGATGGACCTGAATACGGAGTTGGATGTTTTTTCAAAGACCAATAAGCAAATGGAGCAGGAGCAGTCGAAGGAAGAAACTCATGAGAAGCAAGAAAAACCACAGAAGCAGGAATCAATTGATGGCGATAATGCAACCCAGACGCTTCAAGAGATACCGACGCCACACCCAAATATCCCACTCCCGCCCCCCGAGGAGCCAACTCAATCGCAAGAGACAATTCCAGAGGTTACAATTCAAGTTATCTCTCCTGTGGAGGATCAGTTTGCACCGGCATCGCCCTCACCTCTCAACGATCTACCCTTGCCAACAAATCCTTCTACAGAGGACAAAGCGGCAAAAAAGAGGCGAAAATATATTCGGAAAAAAAACTTTGCTTCTGATACTGCGGCACCAAGTGATGGTTGTCTGGAGGACACGAAAATTGCAAATAGTCAGACAACGTCGGCCGTAGAAACTAGCCAGGCGCCGGAGGCACAAAACAAATCAAAAAAGACAAAAACTTCCAGTCAGAAACTAGATGGAGAAAAGTACGCTACGGGTGATACGACCAAAGCTCTAGGCCGAACTCAAGGACATTCTAGTGCTAAGGAAAGAATTGAGGCCCAGTTGAGACAAGCTGTGGAAGAGGGTATTTTTTTCTTTCCTTCTCAGATAACGCCACACAGGACTAATGGATTTTTAGGGAAAATGCCTAATTATTGCGAAAACTGTGGGGCCATTGAGACACCTACATGGCGCAGAGTAATGTTCAAAGAGAAGCATGGCGACGTGGAGAGGGACCGAAATATCTTACTTTGCAATCGTAAGTTGCGCCTGCAGTTTGGCAGATGTGTGGTGCACGTATCTAATGAAGTATCAATTTAAGCCTGTGGCTTATGGCATGCAACCAAGAAAACCATGCGACCTCCAGAGCTGTGGGATCCGAAGAAAGAGTCGGATCCACCGAAGCGACCACGCAATAATCGCAAGAGAAAGGCTTCTGATGCGCCGCAGGATACACAACACTCCTTCAAATCCAATGCTCAGTCGACACAACAGATGGTCCCAATGTCAGAGCCAATAATAATTGAGGATACTGACGATGCTCCAGCAGTTGCAAGCATCAAGAGAGCGACAACACCTGGCCCCGGGAACTCCAAAACGGCTTCAGCATGGATTGAGGCTGTCAGAGCAAGTCAAAGACGAATTCAATCAAGTCCTGTGAAGCAAGATGGAACATCAGAAAGTCCGATAGAGTTAGACCTTTCTCCCTGCCCAGTTCGGAGAGTATTATTCCCAAGAACGCCTAGTAAAGGAGCTTTGAACGTGGGCGAGGAACAGAAAGCAATGCAGGTGTCTTTTGATTTACCGCCAACTGGCAAAGAGAACATTTCACCAACATCAGTTCCACGAGGCGACTCAAAAGCTCCAAATACACCGAAGCGCCGCCGCGTCGAGGCACCGGAACGACGCACTCCTACTCGTGCCGCGGCACTTCGTTCTCCATATGGCCCGTCACCACAGAAGCAGCAAGGGACTAAGACTCCTCAGTTGTCGCCCACGTCTTATCTCATCAAACGTTTCCTTTCGGGCAACACCAATCTGCAGAATATCTCCTCAGAAGCATTTGACTCTCTTTTCAGCCTAGACTCGGAAGACGTGTTTTCAACTGAAGATATGATGCCATCGAGCCCACCGCAGCTATTTGGGTTGTACGAAGAGGGGCAGGAAGTTGTAGATGAAACTCAACCTGGAGTTTGGGACGAGTTTATGCCAGGTGGTTCCCAAGAGGATTTCGACGGATTTGATAGGATGTTGGGGGATATTGGAAAGAACATGTTGGATGCAATGGGGAAGGGGCGGTAGCTGCTGGTGAGCCAAGTATACTTGGTAACGGGAACGGGAATGGAGGGATGACGGTTGATTTTTCGCCATTTTTTAATGATGAGGATGACAATGGGAATAATAGGAATGCGGCTTAAAAAGAGGTGGAGACAAATACGGAAGTGGGATAGTGTTTTTCTTAGTTTATTTGCTTTCTTTCTATGCGACATCCTTCTGGGCGTTGGTGTGTTTTACGGTTTGCTGTTTCTATTGCTTGGATCTGGGATTCATTATTGGGGTGGGGTGGGGTATATACCAGCGGGTAGATTAGAAAAAGTTAAGGGAAGGAGAGCTTTGGTGTGGGATCCTTTTTTTTTCTCTTTTTCTTTTTCCTTCATGGTTTTGCTTTGGCTACCATATGTTTTTGTTTTACGGGGTTACGAATTCTACGAAGAAGCAGAGTCAGTGGCAGTGGATTGGGGAAACCAGGGAGATTGAAATTTGGGATCGTGAGAGGTATAAAAAGTGGAATGTATGTGCAGTTGAGTTTTTTTTTATTTTTATTTTTATTTTTTTGCTTCTGATTACTTTGCTTTTGGCGTCCTAGGCCGGCTTGGAGATCCTTTTTTTTTTTTTTTTTTTTTTTTTTTTTTTTCGTTTTCTTTTTCTTTTCTTTCTTTCTTTCTTTCTTTTTTTTTTTGTTCCAATCGGCAGTGGGCGTGAACCTGCAACGGCCTTGTTTCTGTGTGCTGTATGCTGCTCTTTGTAATTACCTCATTTGGTGGAATTTTTTTCCTTTTTTTTTGTATGTTTGCTGTTTTTGTTTTGCTTGGGAAAAGGTAGCGGAGTGGGAATTTGAATCTTGAACTGTAGATACTTTTGTTAGGTAGTTAGTAGGTTAAGTTAAGGTAGATGGCTTAAAAAGGAAAGGAAACGTTTGCTAGTTTGATGTGTGCTAGAGGGGCGAAGACGGTAGTAAGGCACGAGAATACGCAGGGGGGATTTAGTAAACCCCCTTGTTAGCGATGTTACCCTGAAACGCTGGTGATAATTGACATTGATTTGATTTCGGGGGTAGTTATATATATATGTGTGTATGCGCAGATGATATCGAGACTTGCAAATTCCCTGATATACTATTAGATGTGTAATTAGCAACAAAGTTTTGTATCATGATCCATCCCATTCTCAACGTGCATCACCGCCTCCGAAGAAAATGCCACCCCGGCATCCATGCCCTCAACCCCACCGCATTCTTCTCCTCTCCCTCCTGTGCCGTCTCTCCACCGCCATTACCAACACTCCACTCCATCTTCAGCCCGCTTTCCCCGTCCCCTTGAGAGCCTGAACTAGTACCAGACCACATCCCGTGCCTCCTCCGCTCCTCCATCTGATTTTCCTCCCCAACTTCTTCACTCTGCCGCCCTTCTTCCTCTCTGCCTCTCAACCCAAAAAACACCTCCTCCAGCCTCACGACCCCCAACCCCACCCTTCCAAGCCCCCCAATCCACCTCCCTACCCCTCCACGCCCCCCTCTCCTCCTGACCACCACGCCGCTGTCGCCGCTCTCCTCTGCCCACCTGCCAACCTTCACGATGTCGGCGCCCACAGGAGGAGGGGCCCCTTGGACGTCCTCATCCAGCCGGAGCACCACCGCCCGCTTCCTGACGACACCTCGGTGCTCGGTCCGCACCGTTAACTCCTGCCCGACGTAGCATCCCTTGCGGAAGTCGATGCCGCCCATCCGGTCGAGGTTGTATTCGTGCGGGAGGGCAGAGCTAGATGGGATCTCAGTGGGCCCCTCCGGGACACCGTGAACGTACCGTCGGAGATGGTAGGCGTCGATCCCGAGATTAGGGTCGGACTCTGCAGGGTGGAGGAGCTCGGGGGGTAGCTGCACCTCGCGGGGAACGAGGAAGCGCGTAAAGAGGTCTGGCGCGCGCTCGTCATGGAGCATGGGCCATCCGTTGCGGCCCGCAATAGCGGATGACCCGCCCCCGTCCCCCAAGAGACCCAGACGTCCCACTCGTCGTTGACTTGCTTGAGCTGAAGCTTTGCCCGAAGCATGTACCGGCGCAAATGCCGCTCCAGATCCTTTGCGATCGCGCCGGCACATTCGATTAGGTATGTCGGCTCCCCCTCAGTGCCGGTAACAGTGTGCACAGACTTGTGAACCGGGTAGACAAAAACGTCCGCGATCACGCGGCCCTGCGGGGTGAGGAGAGAGGAGTAATGCGCGTCTGCGGCGGTCGGGGTGGAGGGAAAGTCTAGTGGGATGTTGGTTGTCAAGAGGCCCTGGAGGAATTTGGGGGCGGTCGAGCCGGAGAGCGACAGCACGGTCCGGAGAGGAATGGGAGCTTGAGTGGGGGTGGGGGTAGAGAGGTTAAAACGGGCAGAGGAGAGGGGGGACACGGGGCCAGGGATAGAGGCTGAAGGGAGCTGGGCTGCAGTCGTGAGGGAGCGGTGGGAGGTGAACTGCCGGAGGTAGCGCAAGACAGATGTGCAAGGAGGGCAGATGTACTGCATCGAGATTGCAGGCGCCATTGCGGAGGGGAATAGAGGTGGGCGCATAGATGGGGTGGGGAGATATTATAAATCAATCATGGATCCTGTGGGTCGCTTTGGGACTGCTTGGTCGCAGAGTTCGTCTTGTTGCTAATTTATGAGTTCAGAGTTCTGTGCCGACAGTGACGCTAGAGATTTTATGCCTTGTAGGGCTTAGTCAAGACCCATCAACCCAGCTAGATTTCCCAATTGAGTAGCTGGACAGTTGAGGGTAACAGTTCAATTGAGGGTAAATGCAAATTACCAAGCACTTCAGAGGCTACAGCCTCCATACGACTCAAGCTGAACCATACAAAGCGAGCTATCTGCACAGCGCAATAAAAGCCCAAAACACTCGATCAAACTAAAGGCAAAACATAGTACAAAGGCCACTACAATCACCTAACAAGACGAACCACCCCTAATCACTTAGATGCCGAACCGCACCCCTCCTCCGCCTCCCCCACCCCACCACCACCACCACCACCACCACCACCACCACCACCACCACCACCACCACCACCACCACCACCACCACCTGCCACTCCCTCTTTCTTCGCCTCCTTCTTCTCTATCTTGCGTTTCTCGTCCTTCTTCCCGTCCTTCTTCTCGTCCTTTTTCTCGTCCTTCCTCCCATCCCTCTTCTCGTCGTTCTTCTCGTCTTTCTTCTCATCCTTCTTCTCCTCTTCTTTCCCCGCCGCTGCCACTTCAGCCCTATCACCATCCTTTTCTGCGGCAGCTACCTTCAAGGGATTGTTCACTTTGTCATACCCTAGCGACTTGATGACACCAAGGCCTTTCGTACGGCCCTCTCTGAATATGAGCTTGTCGCCTACACAAACATATTCACTGTTCTCATGCCCACCAATCATTAGCGCTCATCACTCACTGCCAGTAGGGAATAAAACAAGATAGGGCAAGAACCACTCACGGCCTCTGATAAAACCTAAATGCCACCTGCGCCCGATCCCCGGCCCTCATATACTCCCTGTCGATATCCACAATCGTGCACGTCTGACTGACGGGCCCGACATGCAACATCGCCTGGTAATTCGGTTTGATTGTCGTTGCATGGCTAAGGATCAGCACCTCAGCGATAAACTCCCGGGTCGCAACAGGCGGCGGGTCGGTTTTAGGGAGCACTACCATCCCTTTGCGGACGTCTTTGCGCCGGACGCGTTTCAGGGCAAAGGAGGCGCTCTGGCCAGCCGTGCACACGGGAACAGGCAACCTTTTGCGCTCGATAGAGCGGATGGCTGTGGGGGTGAAGTAGCCGAGAGAATCAGGACCAATGAGGATGGAGTCACCGGCGTGGATAACACCTACGGGAGGTCAGTATAACTCAAGTTGAAGGGAGAGACTAGCACAAACCGCTCTTGACAACTCCCGAGACCACTGTGCCCACAAACGGAACCGAGAAACAATCGTTTACATGAAACTCAAACGGCGCCTTCGAATCAAACTTTCCATGATATGGCAGTATGTTCAAGAACGTCTTCACATAGTCCAACCCTTCACCGGTGACGTTCGAGACCTGGAAAATCGGGCATATGCGCTCACTAACAAATTGTGTGGCCGTGTGAATTACGTCTTCTTTACTTTTCACAAATATGGGGATCTTGCGCGCGCCGGGGGATTTCATGATTTTGGTCAGCTGCTGGACAGTTTGTTGTAGGATGTTTGGAGGGCAAATATCAATTTTTGTTATCACCACCAGGACAGGGACGTTCAGGGCGAGGGCGATGCCCAAGTGCTCGCGGGACATGCCAATCAAGCCATTGTTGGCTGCCACCATCAGCATGACATAGTCTGGAGAAGTGCCGAGGAGCCCAAAGACGGTGGTGCGGAGATATTTCTCATGACCCGCTAGATCACTGAACGATATCACTTTCGACTGGATAATTACCAGTATTAGCGTATATCCAGTACGTGGCATAACGAGCAGCATAGGCGGGGAGGAGGGAAAGTACAGAGCGGTTTCCAATCTCCTCCCACGTCAACTTCCTCCCCGGGACCGTTGCCCCCACTATATTAGACTCCGAATCGAACCCCAGTATCTCCATACCTACGCGAATGAGGATCCCCCTCCATATTAGAGTTGTATTCACGATCTCCATGTACAAAAGGCTCAGCTATCTTACCGACTGAGCTGGTTCGTCCACTCTCAATTTCATGTTTGTGTCGAAACAAGTTCACACGCGACTTGCCTCTCCCGTCATCAAGGGTCCCTTTTGTCAGGACACCCAGCATTGTTGACTTTCCAGCGTCGACTGCAAGTGCGTAGGCACACCATATCTCAGCAATTGTGCCAACTGAAGGTCAAGCGTTATGAATAAAAGGGCCACGCACCATTCCCCACAACAGCAACCCTGATCTCCAGCAACTCCTCTATCACGTTCGGTTTCCGTCGAATCAGTATCTTGCTGCTGCACCCTCCAAGATCCCCTCCCGCCGCAGCCGACTTCGCAGGTGTCTCTGCTCCTCCCTCATCTAGCCCTTTTGTCAGCAGCACCGTTACCGCACTGTTCAGCTCCTTCGCCACCTCCTTCACCCTCGTCAATGCAACCTCATACTCTGCTTTCGTCAACCCCATCCCGTCCCCATTCGGTTCGAAGCCGACATCAAATAGTGTCTCGCCTCTTCCCTCTGCAATCTGCGTCGATATTATGGTGCGCAGCCGCTCTCTCGACTCGGCATCGTCCGCAGGCGCGAACAAGAGCTCCTTCATCGTCCTCTTTCCCCGGCCTGCCCCGTCTTCATCGTCGTCGCCCAGGCCGAGCTGGTCAATGATGCTGAGTTCGTCTTCGGGATCGATTATCGCGGTGGCGTTTCCTGCGGGTCTGTTCCGTAGGGCCTGCTGCCGCTCCACGTAGTCTGCAAAGTCACTAAGTGCGGTTTCGGCGGCGCCTCGCCGGCCGGCGGGTGCTTTTGAGGAGCCTGCGGACATGTGTTGGCCTAGAGCAGGTATGCGCGGTGGGGTACAGTCCGGCTTATGATCAGCGTGCAGTATGAAGTATGCTGCCGTTTGGCCTTCGGGGGAGAATCAGAGTTTCAGTACTAAGAATTGCTAGAATTGCTCTGACTAGTAGATCGATTTTGCGACTCCCAGCACAACACCCACGCGGACCAATCTAGATCTCTTCTGGATTCACCCTGTGGGCAATTAGCGGCGAACACCTCACCTGCACAAGCGATGGTGGGGAACGTGGTGTTGGGGATGTGCGGGAGGCTCCGGCGTGCTGTGACAAGTGAGTTGCAGGGGCGTGGATGAGACTGGGGTGAGCTTCAGCGTACCTTGCTTGTCTTGTCTGGCCCTTGCCCTGTTTCGGTCTGCTGGATGCACCCTGCTGGATGCACCAACGTCGAGTCAGCATCCCGTATGTATGTTAAAGATGCAATCGGCCATCTCGAAATGAGCCCCAGTAATATATTGCATGTGAAGTTGTGATGCATGAAGCGGTAAAGAGCAGCTTGATCATGAACTACTGCTACTCCTGTGAAAAGTACTCCTTCACAGTCATGACACCACCGTTCACACGGACCACAACCATAATATAACTCAAGAGCCCGAGCAGGAAAGAAACGCACCTTAGATGATAATGATGATGATGATGATGATGATGATGGTGATGATGGCGACCAGTCAAGTCACTCGTTGTTCTGGAGTGCTGCCACAACTGCTACAAGATGCGCTATTGCTGCGGTTATACGAATAATCTTCAAATCAGTGAATGGAGACATATTTGTAGATGACTGTGGTGGGGAGGAAGCCAACAGGCAAGAAAGAAGCCAGAGGTAGAAGGCAAGTGCTAATAAAGCAAGGCACTCGAGCGGGCAGGTGGGCAGTTAAGCGTTGGCGACCTCCATCTTGCATCAATTGATCGTTTGTGTTATCCTTACTTCTACCAAACAGAAGAGCGAAACAAAAAGAAAACTCGCAAGCTTCAGTGCGGCGTATTTATACATAGCGCCATATACAAACGTATGTCCCAATCTCCTATCTCCCTGCGAGGACTGACTCACTTCGACTCGACTCTTACTCTTACTCACGCCGTCGCCGCTCGAGTGCACCCACTTAGTATGAGCCATGATCACACTCTACGCCCAGTAGCATCCTCAACCCAAAGGTCAACAGCCGGCATAACATAGCAGTATAGGGACACACGACAATTGATTCAAGCAAGCCGCTCGTGTTTCACCCACTCCGACTCACCGAGAGAGAGCTTACTATATCCTAGTACTCTGAACTCATGCTTACTCTTCTCTCCCGCCCTTGTGCGCAATGCAGGTTAATTAATTACAATGCCCACTGCATGCCGGCTCTACCCTCTTCATCCCGCGCGGCACGAAGGACGAACGTACAGTACATGCATATACGGACCGCTAGCAAATCCAACTTGTTCCAGAAGCCGGGAAACACACGCACCACCGTCTAGTCTAGTCCCAATAATTACGTCTCACATCGTCAAACATGCCATTTGCATTGCTGCCTAATTGTTTTGCTGTACCTCTTTCCCACATTACGGTCATGTTCTCGATACCCTTGTGCGCATCCCATGAGTCAAACTCAACGTTGAATCTCAGTTCTCGAACAGTTGAATCCCCCTTAATACCCTCCCCTATCACCAGAAACTAAATTCCCCCCCGGAAATAGCCCAGTACATGCATACAAACAAAGTAGCCATACTGCGTGCACAAACCCATCTCCTCCCACAATCTATATTATCAGTTACCTATAATTGTCACCACAACTTCACGCCAACTTCGTTTTCTTACTTTACTTCCCAATTCAATTATAAAAGTAGATACCCTAATCGTAAGCATTACATCTTAAAATCTATTCGAGTTCCCACTTGTAAACTCTTCAATGCCGCTCAGAACTACAGCATTCAGCTAGACTACATTACAAGTACTCAAGCCCTTATCGATAAGCTGATACTGACTCACACCTCAAGACCGTGTTATCAAATCTAATCTCATCTACGTGCATCTAATCACACCCCCCAGTCCAACTCCGCCAAGCCCGCCCGCAACCCCCTCTCCGAAGTTTACTACATATGATAGGTATTTAAAAGCACTCAACTGTCCCCTCGCCTTCCACAACATAACCCCCTCCGAATTATGCTAGAGCCAATCGTCGACAAAAATCATTCCCCCGGACGAAAATATTGGTGTGGACAGCGGAGGCAGATCAGAAAATTCCTTTTTGAACCCGCCCTTCCCCGCTAAATCTTGCTTTTTCGTGTCTTTGTGTACACTTGTGCAGTGGGAAAGGAAAAAGTGGGGAGCGCTGGGCGGACATATCTATTTTCTTTTTTCCCTTTTTCTCAAAATTATGGTTATAAACCAGGGAATGAAAGAGGTTCAGGAGACTAGGAACGATAACTATAAGCTTGAACCTGCAAGATGTTCATTTTTTCTCCTTTGGTGTGCGATATATTGGTGACTGAATTATCAAAAGAATTGTTTCCACGCAGAAAAAAATTTGGGCGTTCTCGTTGTTCTCGTACCCAGCCTGTGCTGCCAAGAAATAATAGCAAAGACACCGTCTGCTACAGTACGGTAGTCACTGCTGCCGAAAATAATAGTCTGGGCACGAGAGTACGTTCTCAGCGACAGTTCTCATCTGAAGTGGAGCTAAGAAAGAATAAAATAAAAGTACTGCCGTGAGAAAAACTCGAGACCGAGAGACCTCACCAGTGAACGTTTAGCAACAGGAAAAAAGATCATTATTCTGGCTTGGACGAATCATGACGGTATTATCACAAGTCTCAATACAAAAAAAAAAAAAAAAAAAAAAAAAAGACCGCGAAATGACAACACGAATGCAAGGGCCCTCTTGAGAAAACGCCGATACAGAAAAAAGGAAAACCAGACAATATGTGAAGCACCATCTACTAATCCATAAACGGCTTTTGCCTTTGCCTAGCACCCCAATTAATGTTTCTAGCAATCGAATCAAACCAGTCCTTGTTTTGCTTGCGGCTCTGGATTGTGGGGAATGGAAACCGACTGGCGGATACGGTCACATAATCACCCTCTAAAGTGTATGGGCTATCGTCAGTGAATTCACCGGGGGGCCTGAATGAAGTGCGATTCAAGAAGGGAATCACTCACGGCGCAATTCCACTCGCTGGCGTCCGTCAAAGCTTGCCCATGCGGTAGTTCTCGCATCGTAAGGCACGCCAACCCTTAACACCATAGAATCAGGAAGGATCAATGGCCTAAAAGTGAGGCTATGGGCACATATTGGAGAGACCAGCATACTAGGAATCTCCGGATGACATAGAGAGCCACCTGCGGCCAGGCTGTATGCTGTGGAGCCTGTTGGCGTGGATATACAAATTCCGTCTGCAAGGATAGAGGTTAGATGCTCATCGTCCCCGTACAGTTCCGTTGATGACATGACTATTGAACGTTAAATGCGGATTTACAAATACCCAAGGAACGAAAACTTACTAGGATTCGGGCCTCTGTCGACGACCACTTCATTCAGAATGGTGAATGACTCTGCTGGACGATGTGTTGGACCCTCAGTTTCTCGTCCTAATATCTCACGAGTCAAATCACAGCCTTCAGTTATTCCCTTTTCCTGGCGTAACGACCGCATGATCGTCCCTACAGAACGTCAGTAGACAGCCCCAGACACAATCTGAACATCCAGACCTTCAAATCGCAGCCGCAGACTGACAGTGACTCCGTCATTCAAACAACGGTCGAATATGGAAGGGAACGAATTATAATCAAACTTTGTGAGGAATCCCAGGGAGCCTAGAGCGAACGACAATACTGGCGGTACTATTCTCTGGAATAGCCAGCTTGCATATAGCACCGTCCCATCCCCTCCGAGCTGAGAAAGTTAGCTCGAACTGTTGAAAGTACGGTTGCAGCCTACCGTTACAACAAAGTCAAACGTATGAGGACGATTCACGCAAAGCGCCGGCGTCCAGTATCGTAGCCGGGGTGCAAAAGACGAGTCTTGTGCTATGATACCTGCTGCATTGAACTCTTTACTTTCTCGAATATTTTGGTCGGCATAGCTATAAGCCACGTCAGAGGTGGATCCAGGTAAAGCAAGGATGAACATACACAATATAGTTATCTGGCTGTGATAACAACCACACTGCAATCTCTCTGGTGTACTTCAGTATGTTTTTATCGTGGGGCTTAGTTAGAAGAAAGAAGGTCTTAACCTTCATCCTCAGCTGCATGCTTGCTAAGTACCAATTTTTATCAACTGATGAACTTTTCACATTCCATCGATTAGAAAACACATACCAAAGCGTCTACTTAGCTCCCGTACGCCCAAAGCAAGATCAGTCAATTGTACTTTGGTCAACATCCGCGAGTCCATTCCTGGACTGGCACCTAGCTTCTCGTTTCGATGCAGCTCCGAGTCGACATCAGGTACAGCCCTCCCCGCCTCCGCTGCCTTTTGAGCCTCCAAGAGGGCATGAACAAAGCAAGAGCTGGAGCTGTACTTTGGTGCAACCGCATTGGCGTGTGCAAGGGAGGATTTGCGTCGGTGTTTGGTGATGCCGGGATCAAACACAACCTGTTGATATGCTTTAGATGCATGTAACCTCGAGCCTGGGATGACGAGAAAGTGAGGCTACCTCAAGCGCTTGATATTCAGTGTCATATTCCTCAGGCTGTGTACAGGGCCAGTTTTAGCTATATGCGGGGTCATAGGCAAGTATGCCCCAAACATGGGGGAGATACCTCGATAAAGCCGTCCGACGCCGTAGCAGCTTCCAGCTCTGGTAACTGGGGAAGAGCGCTCTCCGAATGTGAGTGCCTCACCTCATTTGGTGTAGAGGACGGTGTCGGCATCTTGCAGCAGAGACAGGCAGCAGGATGTTCGTAGTACGTATGGTGTCGGGTCCGCTGTATCGCCACAGCTATTGAGCGGCTCAGTATAAGAATGCCAGTAGAGGTGTAACGGCGTAAGGTTAAACGTTGATCAACGCTTGCTGGCTGTACCAGTCCTATCTCGCATTGCCCCACTCTGCTTTGTTGGTACGTCTCACGTGAAGCGACACCAGTGATGTCGTCATAGGCATCACTTGTATGAACGGATACAAAGGTTTATTCCGTAGTCTGGCTTCATGGCGGTAACGCGGTGGAGGAGCCGGTGACATACGACAGCCGCAGTGAGATTGAGGATTTCCAACGACGTTCCTTCCGATAACTAGGTTTTGGGTTTCTTCCAAGTGCGGTTCGAGACTGTGCAAGTACATCGTTACTAGTAGTGCAGATCACGTACACTACAGTGCAAATTCCCTCGATCGACCGATCATCCATATGCATGAGGGCTCTGCAGTTGGAGGACGCAGCTTATTACCGCACCCTATTGTCCGCAGAAAAAGAATTAGCGGCAACACTGCTTTGTCGGAACATCCTGATCAACATGCACCGGTTACTGACTTGTACCAGCGATGTCTGGTGATATCGCCTAATCTGGTAGTGCAGCAACCTCTCGTCATGTGACTGCCATGACGTCTTCTTGTATTTGGCGTCTTCTTATATTTGACGTCGTCCTATATTTGACGTCATGCCCAGAAGACTATCGGGCGCATACCTTTAGGATTGTATTTCAAGAACCTGATGGCCAGAGCATATTTTTTGTCTCGGTCGCAACAACATTTTCTGTCGTCTGCTGAATAGATAAATAAAGCGGTCATCATGTCTCACTGTGAAACATCCGGAGTCAAGGGGGAACCCCTTTCGACAGGCAGTGCCACACTGGAGGCAGCAGCAGGTGCAACTCAGGTAAGTCATTAAAATTCTGCCGTCCTTCTGAGGGGGCATACCCGGTTCGAGACTGGGGTGTATGCGTATACCTACTGGACACCCCAAAATAGAACTTTATGGCATGTATTGACATAGATACCATCGTGATAACAGTCGTTTGCCCCGCTGACCAACATCTGCGCCCACCTCAACGCATTCCACGTAGACGCAAATGACCTGTCACGCCATGTGGAAGTAACTCACTACTGCGCCCATCTTAATGAGGATTTCCGCCAATGCCTGCTCTATGACTCCGATGCGAAAGATGCCAGGCTCATTGGCATCGAGTACATGATCAGCGAGCGTCTTTACAAGGATCTCGATCCCGAAGAAAAGAAATACTGGCATAGCCATGTTTTTGAGGTTAAGTCGGGCATGCTGGTTATGCCGAGGCCGGCAGTAATGCCACAGGCTGTATGGGAAAGAGCCGAGACCAAAGCGATGGAGGAGGTGGTGACTGTTTACGGGAAAATCTATCATTTGTGGCAAACTGATAAAGGCCACAAGCTGCCTGTTGGGCCACCAGTTCTGATGAGTAGCTTTATTGCCCTTGATCAGTTTGATTTCGCAAAATGGGTGGGAGAAAGAGATGCTAGGATAGGTGAGGATTGGAGAAGGAAGGCTGAGATTAGGAAACACATCAAGGTACCAGAAATTGATCCAGGTAAGACTTAAACTACCTAATGAAGTATGCAGCTGTGTTGGCTGACTCGCGTTTCAACAGATGCCGACTCGTGCTGGAAGAAAAAAATGATCATATAAAAGTTCTCACCGATTGATTGTGTTTTAACTTGGAAATTGATTGAGCTCAGCCCTGTTGGAGCATATGTACCATAGCTGAACAGATATTCAGGTTGACTGTCCAATACATCCTGACCTTAAGTAGTTGTACAGTAATACATTTCCTCTTGTAATAATTTGGGATTTGAGTATACGCCACTTTAAGCTTAGCGAAAGACCATGATCCAAAACCTCAAAACGCATAAGTTTCAAGATACGAAGAACTGTTAAAATGCCTTTCCCAGAAGAGAAAAAAAAAAAAATTGACGTCTGTTGCGGGGGGGGGGGATGTACATCAGCTCAGATGGCCGTTATTTGTGAACATTAGATTGGATCATAGAGCTGGACCATGGGAGATGATTGGGAACCACACAGGACCCTACATGAAGCTGAACCCCAGAACCCTCTCAGACATGTAGACGACTTACAAGTACACAAAGGCTGTGTGGCTGCCTGAGATGCCTTTCTCGGGGGGATTTTCTCAAGTGGCACCAATTGTGACGTGACCGAAAACCTTAGTGCCAGGTAAGGCAATGAATCTGCCAATGAAGTACTCGAGCACTGTAGCTGGTGTGCCTGTTGGAGAAGCATGGGTCGACGGGGGGGCAGCAGCGCAGCTGGGTGCAATAGCTTGGGGGGACGGGGAGTTGTGCAGCTGTGGGAGTCCAGGAACATGTTGCTGGGTGCCACAGTGGCGTGCGCCTGCCTTGACGATGGGGGGGGGGCAAAACGCAGCTCGTCAAATTGTAGATCCAATAACTTATCAATTTATTTTTTGCAAGGGCGACATCAAATGGAGGAACCTGTTTTGGTCGCATTCGCAGCCACGGATCATCGTGGGCGGGAGACGAAGTTATACCTAGATGCGAATAAGGGGAGACACGCGAGCAAGCAGATGAGTGAGCTTGTTCCATTCTGCAGCGCTGTGAACGGACTGGGGGCCCTTAGTCCTGACCTCGTGCCAATAGCGAGGGGCAATGCGTGTATGTAGTAAGTATGGTGAGTGGTGCCAGTAACTTGGACCGAGTGGTGCTGAATGGGCTTTGGCTTGCCGGTGCTGGGGACGGGGGGAAGCCGGGATGGCTGCAGCGCTGGGCCGTGGTGCTGACTGGCCGCGCGGTGGGCTTGAGATCAATGTGCGCCCTGGACCTGTGGACGGGGCTCGAGTCGGCCCCTCCTCTGCCTCTGCTCCGGCTTGCCTGGCGCGGCTGGTATGGCTGCGCTTGGTATGGCTGCGCGCGAACGCCGCCAGGCTCGCAGCTCGGGCGTCTGGGCATTCAAGCACCGCGGGACTGCATCGTGAGGCAAATGCACCCCCCCCCCCATGCACCATGCGTGTGCAACGGGGCAATAACGCAGTACTGTAGCGTGCCCAGCTCACCGAGCAACAGTAAGAACGAGCGCACACTGACTGCGCTTTGCCCGGTTCACGCCTGCCCGCCTGCCCGCCTTGCGCGTCACCGCCGCATTGATTAAACTTGGGACAAAGCAGAAGGGACGGGTCCCTATTACCGTACTGCCCCCCCAAGCCCCAAGCCGCTCCCGGCCCTGCTCACATCCTCCGCCCCCTTCGCTGCCATTCCCTCCCCCGCGTGCTAGCTGACCCCGTCATTGACCACGGCGAGGCCCCCTCCATCCCCCCCCACAGCGAAACACCCTTGACTTCAGCTGCGGTGGTGCTGGTGCTGTAACTGGACGGCACGGCCACTTCATTAAGCCACTTGTTTGCCTCCCAGGCATTCACATACTAGTACTGTACCCATTCTCTCTGACGCCCCAATAATAGTAGGCGCCCAACTGCCCCCCAGCAAAGACAAACGAAACGAACACAGGAACCTACAGAGATAGGTCTACAAGGGCCAGTGCCAGATTCGAATCTGTGCCTCCACAAGCCTTCACCGAGCCCTCGCACCAACCCCTCCCCCCCCCCCCCCCCCCCCCCCCCCCCCCCCCCACCACCCCCAACCTGGTTCTTTGGCCATTTGTAAGACTCCTCCAAGTGACCTCCCCCCCAACCCGCTCAACTTCTCTGCCTCGAATACGCTCTCTGCCAAATTACACTGTCATCCTATCTCTGGCCTCACACAGCATTAAAACGTCCTTGTCAGCCCTTCGCAGAAAAAAGCTGGCAGGCAAGCGTCGAACCCACTCCAGCTCCGGCGGCATCCTCGCCAGGATGTTCGGTAACAATTCGTCACCCACGGTATCACAAGAAAAGACCTCCTCCAATACTGCAACGCCTTCAAGCCCCACGGATACCAGGCACAGTCGCAGCGGCTCAGGGAAGGCGTCGAGTCTTCTCGCTTCTGCTAGGAACTCCCTCTCCTCGTTTGGCACCAGCATAGGAGGTAATAATTCTGCCAGCAGTAAAGACAATGACGAGAAGCAGACCAAATCCAGCACCACGGAAACGAAATCGGCAACTCCTTCACTTCCTCCCCATAATAATTCAGCCGGTGATTCGAGACCCGGGCCGAATAGTACCTTTAGAGTGGGGGTGACAGAGGACCGCAACAGGAAATGTCGAAGAACTATGGAAGACACACACTCATACCTATACAACTTCATGTCTACACCAACTGATGTATCATCAATCTGCGTATCTACTGATGATTGTGGCACCATGACGGAGACAGATAATGGATATTTTGCTATTTTTGATGGCCATGCAGGAACCTATGCTGCTGACTGGTGTGGTAAAAAGCTTCATCTTGTCCTTGAAGAAACAATTAGGAAGAATCCCGATACACCTATACCCGAGTTACTTGATGTTACCTTCACCAACTGCGATGGCCAACTGGAAAAGCTGCCTATGAGGAACAGTGGTTGTACTGCAGTATGTGCAGTGTTGAGATGGGAGGACAGGCCAGTCAGCAGCTTCAGTCCGAATCTGCCGCAATCTGGAGGTGACGGTGTCAAATCACCAATTGGGGCTTTGTTACCTACAGAGCGCCAGAGAGTTCTATATACTGCGAATGTTGGCGATGCGAGAATTATCTTATGCAGAAATGGGAAAGCATTGAGATTAAGCTACGACCACAAGGGCAGTGATGAAAATGAGAGCAGGAGGGTCTCTAATGCTGGTGGTCTGATTTTGAATAACCGCGTTAACGGTAAGAGCGCCCTGGGTTTTCATTCAGGAACTTACAAACCACTAATGAAATTTATAGGTGTTCTTGCGGTTACAAGGGCATTGGGTGACAGTTACATGAAGGAGCTTGTCACTGGACATCCATACACTACCGAGACAGTTTTGCAGCCTGATGATGAGTTTATCTTGCTTGCTTGTGATGGGGTCAGTATATCTCATACTTAGGATATAATAAAGCTAACATTTCTTGCAGCTTTGGGATGTTTGCTCGGATCAAGAAGCCGTTGACCTTGTCCGCGATGTAGACGATCCTCAATTGGCTAGTAAAATGCTCGTTGATCATGCCCTTTCGAGATTCTCATCTGATAATCTAAGTTGTATGATTGTGAGACTGGATCACGCAAAGTTGGCAAGGGGCGCTGCTGCCGATGCAGCGAAGTAAGCCGCAAAGGTACATGGGCATACTCCTACAGGGGAGACGAAAGGAACAATAGTTCATGGTTTTTTATCTCGGAAGAAGGGGCATTGTGAAAGACTTCTGGCGAGGTGCTGGATGTAAACAAAATCATGTATTGTATGAGCGGGTTGTTTACACTTTTTTCTGTTGCGTCTACCTGTTTGATTCGTCGTTTGGTTCATACAATATTTTTGGCAAACGTTTGCTATATGCGTTCACAAAGTTTGGGACACGACAGTTGAGTGGATGGTGTTACAAGCCAGTTTTTTTTTTATCTATTCTGCTTCAGCATTGTTTGCATGCATAATATGCTTTAAGCTTTTTTTTTTTTTCCTAATTCTTCCGTTGATTGAGACCGTTAAGTACGTATGCTAACCACTAGTACTAGTTCTTGTATTTGAGAGTTATCTCATACTGGTCAGGCGACTAGATGGCTTGTCCAAGTAGGATGTTTAGATGTCAGAACCAGTTTTGGAGGCTGAGCATCAGAGCAACCTTTCGTTTGGAAGTGGCATCTGCATTTGAAAGGGCGTTTCAAAACCCTTCTCGTACTCCGTACTACTCTTGAAACCAAAAGATGGTTCGTTTCTTGTTCCTTTGTCATGATGTCAAGTTCATGTTTCGTCTCAGCTCTCTCCCAATTTAGACGTGGGCTCTGATTGGTTCCCAACATGCTATGGCTTGCTTGGTGGCCCTGGAAGAGGGATCGGCGGTGGGCAAGGGCAAGCGCAAGTTGCAACATATGCGGCCCTGCCATTGGACAGATCAATCTGATATGCACACGGCACTACTGAACTCATGAGTGTGCGTATTTACATGTTTACATGTTTACATTGTTACGCCTGCTGTTGTTGGTAAGCTTCACACGCGTACCCGAGCGCAGTCGAATGCCACCAGTCTCGGAAACAAGAAAGAGAAACGTCCTACTTTACCTTAAGGTTTGCCGTCTTGAATGCGAGACTTTTGGGTTTAGGTGTCTGCTAAAGGGAAATACGATGGCGCCATTGTCATTCAGGGACATCAAGGGAGCCTACTAACTTGACTCTAAAAGTGGAAATATCTAAAATGTTTGAAGTAAAACAAAACACCACAAAGTGCCTCGAGGATAAACTTTATGCCATTGATAAGATCCTCTCGGCATGCATGCCGTACATATTGATTTTCTCCCCACGCGCTGGTGCGTTTGCACACAAAATCCCGAACCAAGCAACAAAACTCCCAGCCTTTCCCCCCAGTCCGACACTGAAGCGCCTGCAGCCCCCGACACCGGCCTGCACCCCTGCCCTTTGCCTCCCCCTCGACTGCCCCCTCCACAGTGTGTGTCTTCAATCCTATGCACACTTCAGGTTAGTCCGTCGAACGTCTTTCCAAAGCCTTTTTCTGCCAGCCTCAAACAAAACCTCGACTCCCTCATCCTAGACTGTGCGTCCTAGTTGCTGTGAATACCCCCCCCACTCCCACTGCCCTGGTGTTTCTTGCCTCTCCTCCATCTCTCCGCTGTTTATCGTTGGATCCACTCTTGTCAATTCATCGTTTCTCCGTCGGTATACCCGTGTCAAGTTACCGGCACATCGGCATCATTCAGGTCGCGTGGACAGATATCCACTTTACGCGTCCGCATTGCAATGGCCAGCAACAACACCGAAAACCAACCGCCGCTCTCTCCGCCCCTCTCAACACGCAAGCCATCGACACGCAATGCTATCCACGCGTTTTTCACCCCCCGGCACCGTGCCCGCGCACCGCTTGGCGAAGTCTCAACAACAAGCTCCACTCGAAACGTATCGGGGCCACAAACGGCAGCTGCGAGTCCAGCAACCCCGGTAAGCACGTCGGCGGTGGTTTTGGCGAAGAATGTGCATCTTCTGAGCCCGGAGGACTCGCCGAGTAATCGGCTTTCGAAGAAGGCAAGGAGGAATCTGTTTCCGTCAGATACAAAGGAGAATTTTTCAAAGGAGCCGCTTTTTGCGGAAATGCCGAAGTCGGTAAAGGGTAAGAAGCTTTTCGCAGAAGCTAGCACGGGCGAGAAGTCAGCGGGGGTTTTCGGAGATGAGGAGAAGAAGGAAGAGAAGGTAGTGAAAGAGAGGCCAAAGAGAATAAGGCCAACGACGGCGAATCGAGTGTTGATGAGGATGTTGGGGTCGGGAAGCATGACTGGAGCGAGGTCAGTGGGTGGACATCATTGTCTTGGTAGGTAGTGAGATGATATATCATTTGGGAGATAAATTTTGGCTCGTACTTGGGTGCTGACTAGGACAACAGATTGGAGATATGAAGTTGAAGGGTTTTACTCGAGGCCAGAGGACGTACATCTGGTGTACACGCCTGAGCAAAAGCCGGCACTACCATTTACTGCAGCAGCTTGTCATCGTATGTGAAACCATTTTCCTACCTTGCGAAGAACCATGGCTTACAATTGAGGGTAATAGAGAACTCACTGGTTGGGATCGGTGATGAAAGTGGCGGTGTCCGGCTACTGGAAACAGAAAAGGATCTAGCACCGGGCTTCAGCAAAGTCTACTTAGGAATAATATGCCATGATAATGCAGTGTTCGATATTTCGTGGTCGCCAGATGATCATCAATTGGTGAGAAATATGAGCCACTTTGCAGTCAAATATTGGAATGCTTAGGATCTAATGTTTATCATATTTAGGCCACTGCCTCTGGAGACCAGACTGCCCGTGTCTTTGATGTGGCAACACAAACTTGCACTAACGTCCTCGTCGGCCATCGAAGCAGCGTCAAACAAGCCGCATTCAACCCACGGAATCCTTCAATACTATCTACATGCTCTCGGGATGGGAATATCCACATCTGGGATCTACGTTGCGTCGGGACACCGTCTTCACTGGGGAACCATATCACGGAGCATAAGCCCGTCAATAGCATTCTGCTGGCGCATTCTGAGCCAACGCCACGGAAGGCGAGCGCCAGGGCAGAAGTGAGTGTGACGGCGGTAACGTGGATGATCAATAAGGACAACACGATTGCGACGGCTTGTGAGGCGAATTCGTATGTTTTCATTTTCCCTGACCTTTTTTCCAGCTTTTACTGACTCATTTTTGCTCTTGACAGCTGCATCAAAATCTGGGACATCCGCTCTACACACTCCAAACGCAAGCACCCTCTTGCCGTTGAGAGCTCCGCGACTCCTGCGCACCACCAAGGCCCCAGGCACCGCCCGTTCGGTCTTAACTGTCTTTCCCTTTCCCCCGACGGAACTAGAATGTACGCGATGTGCAGGGACTCGATCGTGTATGCATACTCGACGAATCATATCTCCCAGGGCCCGATTCATGGCTATACCCACCCGCGACTCCACGCGAGTACATTCTATGTGAAGTGTAGTGTTAGTCCGGACGGAGGGCTGCTGGGCACGGGGAGTGGCGACGGGATTGCAGTGGTATTTCCAACAGATGAGAGGTATTTGGATGGGAATTTGTACAGCAGTGGGGTCTTGCACCCGGAGGATGGGGGGCCCGTTGTGGGTGGGCCTGAATCGACCACAACGTCGAATAAGAAGAAAGCGGGAGGGTCACTCCAGGCGGCGAACTATTTGAAGGTGGGTAAAGGGACGGCATTAGTCAGAGGGCATGAGAAGGAGGTGACGGACGTGACATGGAGCGTGGGGGGAGAGCTGGTAGCGATCAGTGATGATTTGCAGGTGAGGTGTTGGAGGAATGACGATGAAGGTGTGAAGGCAGAAGAGTTAAGGGTGGGTGGAGAGGAGGAAGGGAGAAGGTGGGGATGGGGCTGGGCGGAGAAGGGCAACTAGAATTAGACTTGTCGTGCAGTCAGGAGGAAGGGGGCACTATGTTTGATCAGAACCAGAGTGTCGAGAATAGAAGGCATTAAAAAACGAGGGAAATTTGGGCAATTGGCTATTGCTAGATGTATAATACTGCTTAATTTGGAGGACAGCAGGTAGCAGAATCATTGGCAAGTTTCTGCTTTTACTTGTAGTAAGTGCCTGAATTGCTCTTGCATACAAGATGGTGTTGATAACGAAGGATAGCTGGACGGGACACACGAATTGGATTGCATTGCATTAAGGAAGCGGGCAGTTTGGTCTTAGCGGTGGGTTTATTATGGATCTAGGATAGAAATCTGAAGAGAGAAAGCAGAAAGTTTGTTCGAGACTTTTGTTTCGCTTTTTTTGATGCTGCTTGGTTGTGGTGGTTTGGTACTGATTACCCTTATGTTAGCAGTTAGGTCTTTGCACGAATTTTCATGATTGTATTCTTTAATTACGAAGCTACAAACTATTGGAGTATCAAAGATTGCCTGCTGAGACAGCAGCAGGCGAGCAGAGAAAACCCTGTTCTGGCTTCCTTGCAAAACGGGGCGGTTGGTCCCCGCACGGGTCATTCTTACCAGTATATATAGGAGTAAAGAGAAAAGAGTACGGGGTCTTCTCTCTCTCCTCAACACAGACAGAATGGAGGATACAGTGATATCAACATGGTTTGTGCTATTAGTATGGTGTCATTTGCTTATTGCAAGTAGTCGATCGAGTACTATAGTGTCTACAACATCACATATTAATACTTCAACGTCTACATTAACACTTCCAACTCCAGCGCCACCTGACCAATGATAGAGACTCCCACGCCCTCCGTCTCCACATCTTTACCCTCCATCTTGGGCTTGACACCACTACTTGAAACTGACCCTTTCCGTCCCCTTCTACCTCCCCATTGCTCCCACTTCCTTCTCCGCCTCGCCCTCGCCTTTGCTGGGCCCCACCCAATCCAGCACCCCAGTCTCATATGCCCACGCACCCTCAATGCATTCGTATCTTCTCGCATGCAAGTATATCCCGAGCTCGTGCTCCCCGGGGTCCGAGTACAGCAGCGCCTGGCACTCGGCACACACCTCCCCTGTCATCTCCTCGCCCTTGCGTTTCACGTATCTATCGACCATGTCTTCGTAGTAGTCGAGTGCCATGGCAAGTGCTTCTTTTCCCATGTTCTGAAGACGTGAAATGACGTCCTCGGCACTGCAGGTGTTGAAAGCACCAAGATTGGTCGGGAAGACTTTGGCGCTGCTGTAGATGGGGGCCAGTGGTGATCGGATGGCCAAGTCATTGGAGGTGCACGCGAATTTGCTACGTGCAGCCGATGAGCGGCTGTGCTTCAACAATTGATTACTCGCGCAGGGGCTGGGACGGGTCTGCGGAGGGCTCGCAGTGGTACGAGAGGCAGCGGGTGAGGGTTCGGGCAGATTTACCATTGGCGCGGACACGGTTGAGACCGAGCTTAGGCGAGATGGAGAGGATGGTTCGGTGCAGAGGACATCGCAACTGAGAGGAGTTAAGAGTTGAAATTGAACGGTCAGAAACGGGGGGGGAATAGTAAGTACTCAGGAAAGCGCCCCTTCACACGGGCGAGATACGTCTTTTTAATTGTGCGTGTTTTGAGCTGGCCCATAATTTCGTCGGCTTCATTGGGCGTTTTGGCGATTAACATTAGGCCAGAAGTGAGCCGGTAGAGGCGTTTACATGCTAGTCCACCCCCAAGTACAGCACAATCAGTTTCTCCGTTCACACTTACGAAGGACGTCGCTACTTACGCAACGGATTAAACCCTGACCTGTCCACCTTGATAATATCAATGACACTATTGAAGTTATACCTCCCCGCCGGATGCATGGGAACTCCAGCAGGCTTATCTACGCACAGATAAGCTTGTCATCGTCACAGACGACGCTGATGGGTTTCGCAATCACGGCGGCTCATGCTGGTGGAGTAAGTGGGAAATGATGTCACCGTTTTTGATGACGTCTTGCTGTTGATGAGGACTCTGCCATCCGCAATGGTTGTCTAGCGAGCTCAAGGAAGGAGGCGGACGTTAGCTACATGTATTCAAATATACAATAGATTATGCTGACAGGGAGGAGCGGGAGGGGGAAGGGAGGTGAAGGGGTAGCAAACATAAAACTCCGCTGGCCGACCCCTAAACTCCTTTGCAAAACTATTGACCCATTTCATATCCCTCCACCTCTCCTTGCAAAATGTATTATATGGGTAATAGTACGGCACAACCCTGCGCAGGCTGTCCTCTATGTAATACTCTGGCTTATAGACGGGCCGCAGCTCGTCCATGAGCTTACGGCTAGGCTGCGGGTGCCACTCCTTGCGGTACTTCCATTGCTCGGGGGCAGCTGCGGTCTCGCGCGGCGCTTGGGGGATTCGGGGCGTGGGGATGGTGGGGATGGTGATGGGGAGGGAGCGAGGCCGGCAAAGTCGGCACGGTGGGCGAGGTTCGAGGCGAGGGTGCCGGCGGCGTCGGAGCCGGTGCGCGATGGAGCAGCGGCAGGTGCTGGCCCCCCTTCCTCCCCGGCCGCAGCTGCTGCACGAGTGCAACTAGCATCGGCATCGCCTGGGAGGAACTCAACGCCCCAATTGACGTAGTGTCTTTGCGTCCATGCCGGGTGCCGTGCTCGCCAGCTCACAATCCTCGAGCGCGCTGGATGCCCAAGTCTGGAATTCCGGCTCGTTGCAGCTCCGCAGACAACACGGATGGTGGGGCTGAGGATGCCCCTCATCCGCCCGCAGCAGCAGAAGGGTATGATCTAGATGTCTGCGCGGGTTGAATGGCGGCTGCGCGTGCGGTGTTTGGGGGTGGAGGCGGCGCAAGTTCTTCGATACGCTGGGTGCGGTAGGCGCTTGTGGCGAGCCTGCCGCGCTGCGGGCGCAGGGTTTCCGCCTGTCGGAAATATTGTTTTTGCTGATGTGCTTAAATGTCTATCACTGCCTCGCTTCTTAGAGTCCATAGAAAAATGGAGAAATGGAAATCTTCCTCAATCTAGAAGAAGTTACATGTTTTAATCCACCATTCACGTATAGTATGGCTAAGGCGAATTGTTGGACCATAGTAGCTGCCAGAGCCACCAGGATAGGTATAGGAAGGGGAACTGTATGAGATGGAGCTACACACATTTTAGGCTTTGCAGAGGAGGCCTGAGTAAGAGGTAAAAAAAGAACAGCTTCTGAGGATTTGGAAGCGTTGATGTGCTATATTATTGTACTGTGCAGGTGAAATGCAACGATAGGCATGAAAATACAAGAATGCTGAGATTTAAACGGTATTAATATGTATACAGGAATGTAACCTCTACGTCTATCGAACCCTATCGATTGCTAAGTTCTCCGATCGCTATTTAGTATTAACCTCCCCCCCCCCCCCCGCGCTTTTATCTCTCATAAGCAGTGGCTCATGTAGAAGTCTAAAAAAATGATAGAAATCACTGCTCATTTTGATATTGAAAGATTAATGATCTCAACGATAAAATTATGTTGGAAGCTTGACCATGACCATGCTGATGAACAAAATGATGACAATGACGATGATGATGACCGCAGTATCAATGATCATAATGACGGCGAAGAGCATACAATCGCACATACAAAGGAACGTTAGACTCTTGAGTCTCGATATCAAAGTAAATAAAAGTCACAAATTGTGAATCATAATGAATAAAGGACCCGTCCGTGGCAATGTTGGAATCATAAAGAATAGCCAAAAGGAAGAATCAGAATATAAAGAAAAATAAATATAAAAAAAAATCGGGAATACGAAGAGATCAGGAGTGACGAAACGGAAGAAGACTTGAAACTTGAACCCAGAACTGAAGTAAGATAATAAGCAACCCTTTAACAGGAGGACCCACACCGAGAGAAAAAGATCAAGGATTCAAAGGAACTAGGTCGTGTACTATGAACGTACCGGAGCATTGGAAAGTCGTCAAAGTCGTCCCAAAAGAAGAAAATAGAAGAAGGAAGAGAAAAATAATAATTCAAAAGAAAAGGAGAAATAGAAATGTAAAGAGAAAAGGAGAAAATTGTCAAACCCTCTGAGACTTAGCAAGGTCAATAATGCCAGTGCGAAAGAACTTTTGGATGATCATGGCTGGGGGAAAAAAATAAATGAAAGGCGCTTCAGCTCTTTGTTGAAGCCTCATTCAAAATCCTGAGCACCAAGAAACAGATGGAGATATTGCATAGAAATAAGAAGAAATTGAATGAGAAATCACTTTCCTTTACCCGTTTACCAGTACCATCGCAGCACTCTGGGGGGTCAGAAAATAACCAGGACGTAGCCTAGACTAAAAGGAAAGACATACTGCAACAATATAAGGTAAAAAGATAATACGATAAAATGAGGCAAGAAACATGTCATCAAGGTCTTGCAAAAGCAACAAAAGATCGCCTCCATCAATAGACTCAAGTGGAAATATACAACAGGAGTAAGAATAAATTGAGAAAAGATGAAACGTGAAAACAGCCCTCTGAAAGCGTCCGGTAATTTAACCAATGTTCAATGGCATCGAGTTTCAAACTGGCAACCTGAGGTTAATCGGGTTTACTGAGCATACGCGCCAAAACCATTTCCAACGTTCCCAAACCCACCAGCGGCTTGATTTCCCCATCCCTGATTTGCTCCATTCCCACGGCCGTAACCACCAGCAGATTGAGGAACATTTCCATAACCACCTTGCGCATTAGGGCCACCAAATCCTTGAGATTGATCCTGCCACCTTCCGGCGGTAGCTGGCCCAGATGGTGATTGAGGATGCCCGTGGGCACCAGGGTGGTTTGGTCCAGCGGATGAGCCAGGGGGTCCCTGGGGGGTCATAGGTCCACCATACTGTGGGTAGAAGGCAGAAGGCGTATTTGGGGGGTACTGTGGAGTTTGAGGTTGTTGAGGTGAGTAACCATCGTATTGACCAGTTGGTGGCCTATCCTTGCCCCACTGTATTTCAGGTCAGCAAAAGCTAATCTTGGCTGTAGGTTAAGAGATAGCAGCAGAATACTTACACTGCACTTGAGTGGTCTGCCATTCACTATGTATCCAGAAAGCTGGCAGATGGCCATGGCAGCGTTCTCGTGAGTGTCCATCTTGACAAAGGCAAATCCGCGGTCTGCTTGGAACCGCGTTTCTACGACATAACCGAAGTTTTGAAACAACGGAACCAAGTCTTGCTGAGTAGTATAAGGGGTTAAATTTCCTACGTAGCACGTGGTTTTGCCATTGTGGAGTTTGTCCAACAATCATGTCGTAGCTATTAACCCCGTGGGTAGGAAAGTGATGATGCCCGTAAGGAGTAGTTGGAGTCATCCCCATCGCAGCTATCGCAGCCTGCTGGGAAATAGATGGTTGTCCCTTTTGGTTGGCCCAATTGCATCGAATAGCACGAGAACCAAGCCATTCACCATCCATACTGCTTAATGCCTTTTCGGCATCTGCGCGATCTCGAAATGCCACAAATCCGTAACCACGCGATCGTCCGGTCTTCATGTCCCACATCACGCGAGCCTCAGAAACAGAGCCAAACGCCGAGAAGGCTTGTAGCAGGACCTCGTCATTGACTTCGTTAGAGAGGTCACCAACAAAGATATGGAAATGATTTGTCGTGTCCTCTTTGTTCTGTGTGTTACTTTGATAAGCCCAGTTCACCCTAATTTCCTATAATAATTCATGAGCCAAGCCCGTTCGTCGTATTTCATGGGACATTCAGTCTTACTGATTGATGGACTCTTCTCCCGTTCAAAGTTGCCATTGCCCTCTCCGCCGCACCTGGGTCATCGTACTCAATGAAACCATAGTTGTATCCTTTTGCCTATTCGCAGTCAGATTTGTGCTAGGAGCATTATGGGGAGTCATGGTAGAAAATCGTACGTTCTTGTCAGGAATGATCTTGACGTTCTGCACATGACCAGTGGTTTCGAAAATCTGCTTCAGAACGTCCTCAGTTACTCTGGGGTCCAGGCCCCCAACGTACAAAGCCCTTTTGTTTGGCTCTGGTGCAGCCCTACGGACAAACCCCCCTGTAGATGTAGGAGACTGGATACCGGACATGGGAGATGTTATGGCGGTCGGAATGGGATTAGTGTTCTGGGTATAATGACCGGGGGGAGAGGAGGAGGAGGCATGTGGGACGACGAATTGTTATTGTTCTGTACACCATCTCGAGATTAAGATGCATTCCCGGGCTTATAGCAAGTAAGCACTGGGGCTAGGGGTAGAAGTACATTATTAGGAGCAGCAGTTTGGTTTCCGTTGTCGCCAGGCATCTTGATAGACGTACGGAATTCTTTGAAGACGAAGAATTGTTCAGTCTCACACTCAAACTCAAATAGAAGGCTGAAAAGAAGCTTAAAATGAATAGGAAGGGAATAAAGAAAACTGGAAAAAAGGAAATGAGGAGGTTTCTTTACATTTCAAATTTGACCTTAACTTAGAATAATAGCACAAACTATTCTTGGTCTGCGGGGAAGGCTGCAGTTGAACGTGAGGAAGTAACCAAGTCAGGGAAAGAGTGGATTCAACGAGACAAAGGACGCTGATTTCAAGTCGAAAACCACACGGAGAACAGTCGAAAGGGAACTAGGAAAAGAGAAAATGAAAAAGCTGTAGAAGAGGAAGAGAAGAGGAAGAGGATAAGGAAGAGGAAGAGGAAAATTTCGACCGTTCAAACGCCCAAAAGCTGCGAGATGCTGAAGATGATCGAGAAAGAAGATTGAAAGAGAAGAGCCAGAAAACAAAGGAAGCAGCAGAGGGGGATTGCTGGCTGGGTGGTGGTGGTTGGTGAGGTGTGAGGAGCGCTTTTCTTGTTCTGAAAAAGTGGAAGAATTTTAGTCGCTAGCGGGGGGGAGGGGGGGGGTGGAGACAGTTGCAGTGCAGATTGTGGTGGTGGTGGAGGTGGTGGAGGTGGTGGAGGTGGTGTTGCGTTGGTGCCGGCGAGCGGGCGGGCCAATCAGGCGGGCATGTCAAAGAGGGGAAAGGCGACGTGAGAGAGAGAGAGACAGGCGCAGCAGGAGGGCAGGAGGGGAGTGGCCTGGGGCCGCCAGTCATTGGGCCGTAGCACCAGACGCGCATCCATACTTCTCTCGACCTGATGCACCCTGGAGAGGGCCAATCTAAGAAATTCTGGGGCCTTTGCATGTGTGGGCAGGTTCTCAATTTTTTTTTCTGCGAGACACAGGGCTGGGCATCGCCAGAGCAGGTGCACTGCTGCCGACAGAATAGAGAAGGAGGGGAGGGGGGCATCAGTTTCCCTGTCGCAGAAGTGACAGTCGGGGTGCCACTCCCTCCTTTGAGCAGGGCAGGGTTTAGGCCGGCTGGCACGAGCTCGGCGTGGTTGATGGGCATCTGGTACCTACTGGTACCTTAACTTTAAACTCACCAGATTCACAACGGAGCCTTCCCGGGCTTCACCGTTGAGGGTAGACTGCATAGGATGAGGCGGTGCAAGACGCCGCAGATCGATCTGTGGAGGATCCCAAACAGCTCTTACCCGTCACCGGGGGCCTAGTGTGCCAGGGCGTTCGGAAGATGCAACGTTTTTCTTGGTATGGATTTGGAGAGGTTTACACCAGGCTGAAGTTAACTTGTGGATGACTTTTCCCTTGCTTGTCTCACAAGTACCAACCCATCTTAAACTACCGTATTCACTCACTTAAGAGGCAAACACAAACGCGCGTTATGGCGGTCTTGGCAAGCCTCTTAGCGCCAGTGCACGTGTATTACGCAAGGCACGTGACGATCCCCAAATTACATTGATGCTAACCTCAACACCATGGAGACTGATATTATGAAGGATCTGAGTGCTGAAGTAGGAGACTGGATCAGGGTGATTGATAGACTGGCTTTTGGGTACTGAAGAGTAGGAGATATTCTATATCGAGTATGTTATGGGGAAGAGCTTTTCCTTACTGACCGGGATGCGAGCACTGAAATAAAAAAAAAAAAAAAGATAGTGCGGGGAGAAAGAAGAATCAAAGAATTGAGTCCCGTCTATTGTATTGTCTGGAAGGTCCGTCATTTCTAAAATATTTGTTAGTATATATACTTGAATACAAAGTGCGATACATACTTTTTTTTTTTTTTTTTAAATATCATTACTTGCATACCACCCTATGGGCTATGGCGAGGATTTAGGTACATGATACATACTTGACTTAAGTCGTAGACCGCTGCTGTTTAAAAATCTAGATATATGGAAGATTCTACTCATTTAAATACTCAAATGGTTGGCTTGAACTGGCCTGGTTGGCCTGTTTGTTTCAGGCTACTTGGGCCGGTCCAGGCGGCCCTCACGGCCTGGCCTGGCCTGTTGAATTCATTTTGGACATCACTTAGTTATTTCTTTTCCTTCTTTGCCTTTGTTATTCCTTTTACTTCCTCATGTACTTAATCTCACCATAGCCTACAGGGCGGCATGTGAGCAATGATATATATATATATATATATAAATGAAAAAAAAAAAAAAAAAAAATGAAAAAAAAAAATTCCGTACTGTGGCAGAAGTGGAGCATGGTTGTTCTTGTTCTCGTAGCTAGACGGGCACTGGGTGCTGCCAAGAGGGGCAAAGACCAGTGCTAACATATAATTGCATTCCTGTACTTAGTAATACCAATCTTGCACCAAAGAGCGCGCTAGCGCAATTAATAGCGCCTGAAGTTCTGCCAAGACCACACTAGCGCACGTTTGTGTTTTACCTCTTAAGTGAGTGAATACGGTACCAGCCAGAAATCAAAATTTTCTTTTCAGGGACATTGCTCAGGGACGCCTCTTCTCCTGGTTGACCCTGCATACGAGTCCTTCCCGCCGTCATACCCGCTCGTCGCTTTATATCCTATTTACTCTACACATCCTGTGACAAGAGAGGACCCGCCAACGCTGGATGTTGTCATTAGCGAACAGCCTGTTGGCCAACCTGCCTATGTACCTGTCGGGCACGAGGCTAGCTGTGTCCCATAGAGGCACCTGTTAAGTACCTAGAAGGGTAGGTACCGTGCGCCCGTTTGGTCACGTGCGTTAACCTACTTGTAGCTGCCGCTTGGCGAAGAGATATATGCATAGCACTTATTCTGCTCGAGGTAGCACTTTTATGTGTCTGAAATACATCTCTTGTATGCGTGCACTAATGCAACCAAAGGACAAGACATGGGATGTTGCCACCGTTGCCACCCAGCAGGCCGAACCGGCCAAGTCATCTCAGTTAGCCAAAGCCAGCGAGCAGCACGAGGCCACTGCTACAGTACTACACGGGGATGAGGCTAGTACTACGTACAGTACACTGATCCATCGATCGGCCATAGGTAGTGGTGATATACAGTACCATCAACTGCAGGCTGGACAGTCTCACTATGTGTCATATTGGACGAGGTGCGAATCATGGACATGAATGTTGCTTACCATGAAAATATCAGGATGAGATCCTGCTGCGTGGTCTGCGTACGAACGGCGGTGGGCTTGGTGGGGCTCAGTGGCAAGCTTATTGTACTTTGGTGGCTGATTGCCTTAGCCCTGTCGTAAACAGGCACTGACAGAGCGGGGTTTCATGCTTTGATAATTATGTAACTACTTACAAAATATACTTACAAAATATAGTTATAAACTACTTATTACTTATAATAGATAGAAAAATAAGTATATATTCTATAGTATTCAGTATAAACTAGTAAACTAGTAGATATTGCTCAGGAGCGAACTCAGCTTGCTAAGAAGTGTATGGGTTGATTACAAGCTGCCCAGTGATTTTCGTCCCAATTCGGTCAAAATGCCAAGACCAGACGTCGGCTCAGAACAACTGTCGGCTACCAAAATGGCTGCCGAAATGGCTGCCGAAATGGCTACCGAAATGGATGCTGAAATGGCTGCCGAAATGGCTACCGAAATGGATGCTCAAATGGCTACCGAAATGGCTACCGAAATGGATGCTGAAATGGCTGGTATAATGGCTGCCAACACGGCTACTGAAAGATGCTGAAATGGCTGCCGAAATGGCTACCGAAATGGATGCTGAAATGGCTACCGAAATGGCTACCGAAATGGCTGCCGAAATGGCTACCGAAATGGATGCTGAAATGGCTGGTGTAATGGCTGCCAACACGGCTACTGAAATGGCTGCCGAAATGGCTGCCGAAATGGCTGGTGAAATGGTTGGTGAAATGGCTGGTGAAATGGCTACTGAAATGGCCGCTGAAATGGCTACTGAAAGGGCTACCGAAATCGCTGCTAAAACTGCTGCTGAAATGGCTGCTGAAATGGCTGCTGAAATGGCTAGGGCCGGCCATACGTGTCAAATTCATCTTATTCCACCTCATCTTGCACCATCGGGTCGGGCCTGCTATATGTGTCAAATTCAGCTCATGCCGTCAAGTCGGGCATGCAATTCATGTGAAATTGAGCTCATTCTACCTCCCCTCACGCCGTCGGCTCGGATCTGCTATTCCTGTCAAATTGAGCTCATTCTACCTCATCTCACACCGTCGAATAGGGCCTGCCAAACCTGTCAAGTTCAGCTCATTGTGCCTCATCTCATGCTGGCAGGTCGAGCCCTCTATTGCTGTCAAGTTCACCTCATCTGATGCCGTTGGGTCGGGCCGGCCATACGTGTCAAATGTCACCTCATCACGCACTGTCGGGTCGGGCTAGCTCTACATGTCAATTCAGCTCATCCTAGCTCAGCTCGTTCTACCACTTCTTACGCCGACGGGTCAGAATCTTAGTGAGCGGCACGAGCCGAGCCAGCTCGAGCTCAAACGAGCCAAGATCATGCTAGTGTTTTTCTTGCCAGCTCGCTAAAATGCTCAGCCAGTGCAAGGTTTCATAAACTGTAAATACCTAATATAGTAATAATTAGAGCCTTGGAGCTCATTCTGACCTACCAACAACTTCGAAATGCTCAATTTAGCTGATAGTAGTGAGAAAGATGAAAATTTAGCTTAGCTTGATTTAGTTTGTCAATATTATATATATAATCAATCTAGGCTCGAGCCGAGCTCACTTACCCACGAGCTGGCTCGAGCTCACCCTCCAGCTCGGCTCGAGCTAGCTCGTGCCGCTCACTAGGTCAGATCTGCCATACCTGTCAAATTCAGCTCATTCTACGCCATCACGTTGGGCCTGCAATACCTGTCAAATTGAGCTTATTCTTCCTCATCTGACGGCGCCATCGAGTGGGCCCTACCATACCTGTCAAATTCAGCTGATTCTACCTCAGCTCGTTCTGCCACATCTATCAAATTCAGCTCATTCCGCATCTTCTCGTGCTTCGGCTCAGACATGCCATACACCTCAAATTCAGCTCATTCTACCTCCTCTCATGCCGTCAGGTCGGGACTGCCATACGTATGAAATGCAGCTCATTCCACCTCATCTCACGCTAGCAGGTCGGGGCTGCCATATGTATCAAGTTCAGCTCATTCTACCTCATCCCATCTCGTACCTCGGACATGCCGTACCTCTCAAACTCATCTCATATTTGCACCGTAGGCTCGGGTCAGCCATACCTGTCAAATTCAGCTCATTCTACCGCATCTTGCACCGTTGGGACGGGCTAGCTATATGTGTCAAATTCTGTAATAATCCAACCCGGACCCCTCGCCCAAGACCCTCCAGCTCCGGTCCTATACGGGCACTCAACATACTATATGCCAGTACTCGTACACGTGCAGCTGACCCTGACCCCCTCGCAACTCATTATACTCCTTCTAGCACTCCGATATATATCCCTACACAGGAATCGCGGCCACTCGTCGTAAGTACTGCTGGTTACGCCTCGCGCCGGATTGAACCCAGTCGCATTTGATAAAGCTTGTACATAAGCTGAAGGGCTGAAGTGCTAAGTAGTTCTGCAACCTGAGCTTAACTTAAAAAGTATGACAGGTCTCCCTCGCGAGCATTGAATTTAATAGATATGGCAGGTCCGGCCCCACGGCCTTAGGTGAGGATGAATGAGCTCAATTTTATAGGTATAGCAGGCCCCACCTACCGCCGGAACCTCTCCGGACAGGCAGATTCTGCCTGCCGCTCCCGGACCTCATCAGACGATAAACTTTACGCCATGACACTGTGACACAGGTACCAACATTATGGGGTAGGTATGATCAATTGTTGGTACAGGCATATGGCAAGACAAGTTTTACATTGGACTAGTGACGTAAGTGCGTACCGTGCCCACTGGCTACCAAATGTCGGCCCATGCTGTGATCTACTAGTTTGAATGCATGATTACTCAGTTAAGTAAAAAATGAAAAATGGAAAAATAGATCTGAATTAATGCGCAGATGAAGAAACAAAAATGAAATTTTGGGTTTCCTGTAGTACCTCACTCTGTCATATTACTTGCTTATCAGTTCGGTCACTGCTGGTAGGCTTCGTCTTGCGCTGTCTCGTGCTCGTAGGATCTTACATTAGGAGCACACTACTCCAGATGGACAAGAGCTTATTCGTTTGCAGTGCAGTGCATTTTGAGGGTGTGCAATTGAGGCGCACGTGTATGTAGTAAAAGCTTTAAGATATCCTGCAAAGCCTGACAATTTTGAAACTGCTGGATGAGCTACGCCGCTTGACAGGCTTGAATTCTTCACTAGAAAGATTAGCATAATATTACTCTGTTTAAATAATTTTGTTCCGCATAGAAGCTACAATCCTATGGCAGAGACAAAAAAAAAATAGGTTACCCCACTAGAATATGTGAAGTTGAGAATCCAGCTGGCGCCGTTTGACCATGGGTCAATATTCCAGCCGTTCGCAATGGTCACAATCCGGCATCTTGAGACATTGATGCTGTAGGTTTGGTTGATGTATTTAATAGCCATCTAGGATGAATTAAAGTGATTGGAATTGTCTGCAATTCAAACAATGGTCCAAGCTTGTTGTGACATGGAAACGTGTATTGGTACAGTAAGTAATACTACTGGTTACCAGCATTTGTTGCGGTTTGCTGGTTGAGGAAGGAAAGAAAACCAGCTCGGCGGTAGTTTACTTGGAGAAGGGGACTGAGGTTGGGAGGGTGAGGCTCGGGGACGTTGGTTAAGGTCGGTCCGGTATGAGTCGGAGAGGGGACGGAAGTAGGACATACCGGGCCTGTCACCCGCACCATGGAGGAGTTTCGCGGGTAATACATGTAGTTAGGGGTAGTTAGACGCAGTTTTCATTTCTTTTAATAAAACCCTCGCCATAGCCCATTGGGCGGCAAGCGAGTATTGATATAAAAAAAAAATAAAAAAAAAAAAATAATTTGTTGCTGTAATAGCATGCGTTGGTTGAAAGGCTGTGGCTACATTGCTATTTACCCAGTGTGATGACGGCTCAACAGCATCCACTGTTTCGCACGGGTACCGGTATCTAGAGCTGGTGGAACGAAGCCTCAAGGGCGACCTCAATGATCAAATGTCAAGGAAAGGGTCTTCAATTGTCTTGTCTCTGCGTGTCCATGTCTGTCCATATCTGTATATCTCCGTGTATGCCTGTCTCCATGTATGTTTCCATCCATCTCCTTCCACATAGTCCTATCTACGTACAATTTATAGGCCACCTTCGCCTTCCAACTGAACCTATACATACATATCTCGCTTCTTAATCATAATTTTCTTCCCATGTGTCATCATGTGGCCCTACCGCTCCGGCCCGCGTATGGCCTTATTCTTTCCATCGGTACCGTGGTTACCACCACACCAGGCTCCCAAGAGAAACGCTGCTGTAAACTGTCCTCTCAACAGAGAAGATACCCTGTTGCCACACCAGGTCACTGACCTCTCGCACGGACTATGCCCAGCCTCTAGTTTGCATCACTAAATGCTGGTAACAAGTACCAACATTTGATCTACCTACCCACAATGTTGGTACCTGTGTCACAGTGTCATGGCGTAAAGTTTATCGTCTGATGAGGTCCGAGAGCGGCGGGCAGAATCTGCCTGTCCGGAGAGGTTCCGACCTACCGCCGTGAGATGAGGTGGAGTGTGCGGAATTTGATAGGCATGGAAGGCCCAACTCGACGGTGTGAGAAAGTTGACAGGTATGGCCGGCCCACGAGATGAGGCAGAATAAGCTGAATTTGGCACGTATAGCCGGCCTGACCTGACAGCGTGAGATCAGGCACAATGAGCTGAATTTGACAGGTATCCTGCCGGCACGAGATGCTGCAGAATGAGCTGGACTGGACAGGTTTGGTAGGCCCTATTCGACGGCATGAGATGAGCCAGAATGAGTTGAATCTCATACGCATTGCAGGCCCGGGGCTGTTGGCACGAGATGATGTGGAATGAGCTGAATTGGACACATATAGCCAGCTCGTTCCAACAGTGCAAGATGCAGTAGAATGAGCTGAGTTTGACACATATGGCCCACCGGGGCTGACGGTGCGAGATGCGGTAGAATGAGCTGAATTTGACAGGTATGGCCGGCCCGAGCGTACGGTGCAAATATGAGATCAGTATGGGATGCCCGAGGTACGAGATGGGATAAGGCAGAACGAACTGAGGTAGAATCAGATGAATTTGACAGGTATGGTAGGGCCCACTCGATAGTGTGAGATGAGGAAGAATAAGCTGAATTTGACAGGTATTGCAGGCAATGAATCCAACAGGCCAGGCCAGGCCATTTACGTAAGGTCTTTTTTTTCTTTTTTTTTATTTCACGTGACCCCGCTTGTAGCTGTTCGCCATGGCAGGGCATTTACGTAAGGTCGAGGCGGTTTCAGTCCAATACAGATCACGGCCTGTTGGATTCATTGATTGCAGGCCCAACGTTTTTTTTTTTTTTTTTAATATCACGTGACCCCGCATGCAGCTGTTCGCCAAGGCAGGGCGCAGGCCCAACGTGATGGCGTAGAATGAGCTGGATTTGACAGGTATGGCAGGTCCGGCCGCACAGCTTTTTTTTTTTTTTTTTTTTTTATCATTTATCGCTTGCCGCCCTACGGGCTATGGCGATGTACTATCTATCTACTTTCTATACCACATGGCCCTCCTTCTCTCCCCCTACTCCCCCAACATTTCTATCACCACACTCAACGGGTCTCTCTCCCCCTCTCCCCTTTTCGGGGCCTTTTCACATGCTCCTCGCCCCCGGGCCACCTCCGTTTCCACACCCTGCACTCCTCCATCACATGTTTCGGCCGCACAGCGTAAGATGAGGTAAAATGAGCTCAATTTGACAGGTATGGCAGATCCGAGCCGACGGCGTGAGGTGAGGTACAATGAGCTCAATTTCATACGAATTGCATGCCTGACTTGACGGCATGAGCTGAATTTGACACGTATAGCTGGCCTGACCCGATGGTGCAAGATGAGATGGAATGAGTTGAATTTGACAGGCATGGCCGGCCCTAGCCATTTCAGTAGCCATTTCGGTAGCAGTTTCGGCAGCCATTTCGGTAGCCGTTTTGGCAGCCATTACACTAGCCATTTCCGCATCCATTTCGGCAGCCATTTCGGCGGCCATTTCGGCGGCCATTTCGGCGGCCATTTCGGTGGCCATTTCGGCAGCCATTTCCACACGTGATACGTAGTGGCAGTTCCGACCCGAGGGCTCGAGATGAGCTGCAATGAGCTGAATTTGACAGGAAGAGGAGGTACGGCCTGACGGCGAAAGATGAGGTGAATTTGACACATATGGCTGGCCCGATCCGACGGCACGGGGTGATGCAGGATGAGCTGAATTTGGCACGTATAGCCAGCCTGACCTGACAGCGCAAGATCAGGCACAATGGGCTGAATTTGACAGGTATGGCAGACATGACCTGACGGTACGAGATCTGAGAGAATGAACTGAATTTGACAGGTATAGCGGGCCCAACCGGCCGGCACGAGATGCTGCAGAATGAGCTGAACTTGACAGGTTTTGTTACGGATTGCAACCGACCGTTTGCAAACCGTTGCACCAAAAGGTAGAACTACCGGTACCACCCGGTAGTGCGGTCGGTATATATAGGAGTATCCGTACGGGCCGGTCAGCGACTCGCTTACGTTTGCGCACGTGGTCAAGGATCTTGGCTCCCTTAGACGTCCACACGTACTAGTAATCAGCTTCCCTCTGCCGCCATGGCACGCCAAGCCGTGACAGGTTTGGCAGGCCTTATTCGGCGACGGCAGATGAGCCAGAATGAGCTAAACTTGACAGGTTTGGCAGGCCCTATTCGACGGCGTGAGATGAGCTAGAATGAGCTGAATTTCACACCAATTGCAGGCCCTATTCCACGGCGTGAGGTGAGCCACAACGAGCTGAATTTCACATTAATTGCAGGCCCGGGCTGCTGGCACAAGATGATGCAGAATGAGCTGAATTTAACACATATATCCGGCCCGCCCCAACGGTGCAAGATGTGGTAGAATGAGCTGAATTTGACAAATGTGGTCCACCGGAGCTGACGGTGCGAGATACAGTAGAATGAGCTGAATTTGACAGGCATGGAAGGGCCAACCCGACGGCATGAGAAAGTTGACAGGTATGGCCGGCCTACGGAGATGAGGCAGAATAAGCTGAAATTGGCACGTATAGCCGGCCTGACCTGACAGTGGGAGATCAGGCACAATAAGCTGACTTTGACAGGTATGGCAGGCCCAACCTGCCGGCATGAGATGCGGCAGAATGAGCTGAACTTGACAGGTTTGGCAGGCCCTACTCGGCGGCGTAGGATGAGCCAGAACGAGCTAAAGTTCACACGAATTGCAGGCCTGGGCTGTCGGCATGAGGTGATGCAGAATGAGCCAAATTTGACTCATATGGCCCACCAGAGCTGACGGTACGAGATGCACTAGAATGAGCTGAATTTGACAGGTATGGCCGGCCCGCGCCTACGGTACAAATATCAGATGAGTTGGAGATGTATGGCAGCCTTGACCTGACGGCATGAGATGAGGTAGCTGAATTTGAGACGTATGGCATGCCCGAGGCACAAGATGGGATGAAGTAGAGTGAGCTGAATTTGAGATGTATAGCATGCCTGAGCCGAGGTATGAGAAGGTGTAGAATGAGCTGAATTTGATAGATGAGGTAGAACGAGCTGAGGTAGAATCAGCTGAATTTGACAGGTATGGTAGGGCCCACTCAATGGCGTGAGATGAGGAAGAATAAGCTGAATTTGACAGGTATTGCAGGCAATGAATCCAATAGGCCAGGCCAGGCCAGGCCTCCGGTTGGCCTGGCCTGGCCTGGACCGTGGAATTCTGGGCCTGGCCTGCCCTGACTGTTCAGGCCAGGCCGCGAGGGCCGCCTGGACCGGCCAGGCGGCCTGAAACAATCAGGGCAACCAGGCTGGTCCAGATCATTCAGGCCGGCCCAGGCCAACTAGGCCGGTCGAGACCATTTAAATACTCAAACAATCTGATAAATGCTGGCCTCAATTCACCTGGATAGCTGTTGAGTGATTTGTTTAAGTGGCCTGAACCGGCCTGAATGCCTGATTGGCCTGGACTGGCCTGAATGGTCTGGACCGGCCTGAATGGCCTGGGCCAGCCTGAATGGCCTGAGCCAGCCTGCATGGCTTGGGCCGGCCTAATTGGCCTGAACCGGTCCAGGCGGCCCTCACGGCCTGGCCTGATTGTTCAGGCCAGGCCAGGCCCAGAATTTCACAGCCTAGGCCAGGCCCAGAATTTCATGGCCCAGACCAGGCTCAGAATCTTACTGCCCAAACCAGGCCAAGAATTTCATAGTTCAGGCCAGTCCAGGCCTCTAGTTGGCCTAGCCTAGCCTAGCCTGTTGGATTCATTGGCACTGACTGGCATGTAGCTATTTACTAGATATCAGTATTTGCAAAATACACCTTGAGTCTATATATACTCATAATGATTTCATATTATTCAGCTGCTAAGTTCTTTAGCTATATTATTACTATATTGTTTACATACTAGTATTGAGAAGATAAGATCTCTATGTATTAAACTTTTGATCTGTAATACTACCATACTGTCAAGCTGTCAACTTGCTAAGTAATTAAGTTGCAATAATTATTATAATATCTACAATTATAATAATATATAGGTATAATTTAAAACAATACTTAGAACTTACTATTTGTATAGAGGCTATTTAGACTTCTATATATAGGTATCCAGCATGTAAGTTATTGCATTATACTTAGGTTATTTAATATTAAGTGCTAATTAACAAGCTTCTTTGTTATAATTATTATTATTATAGTATTATTAATAACTATAAATAGTATTATTATTATATATTATCTCTTATTAGTATGTTATCATTGATACTTTATATAGTTATTCTTATAATAATATTTTACTTAGCATTTAGACTTGGTATAAGTTATAAGTTAGTTTTTCTAAGTGAGTCAGTTTTTGAGTCGATTTTTTATACTATAAAATATACTCGACTTGGCTACTGAGTGAGCCAGTATGAGTTGTATATATAGTAGGTCAGTTTACTATGCTATAAAATATACCCAACTTAGTTACTAAGTAAGTCAATATAAGTTGTATATATAGTATGACTGAGTTAGTATAATAATATATAACTACTACTCAGTAGTGAGTTAGTGTAAGCCATATACTATAAAACTTAATACCAACTTGACTCATACTAAGTACCTATACTATTTAATATATACTATAGATAAGTTCTATCTTATTTCTATAGATTGAGCTTTTTATACTATATCTTATATTATAGAAAAAGATCTGCCATACTTGTATAATTGAACTTATATTGCTATTCTTATATTGTCGAAGGACTCTGTAATACTTGTCAGATTAAGCTTATATTTATATATCTCATGATATTAGAAGCAACTAGCTATATCTATACACTAAGCTTATATAGCCACTTCTTATACTATAGAGAAATGTCTATTATAGCTATAAAATTGAACTTATTTTACCATTCTTATGCTATCAAAAGATAGGACCTAATGGAATCAGATACTGATTGATTAAAGCTGCTCTAAAGACTCCTATCGGAGATAAGTTAGTAAGAGAGATTACTAAAAACTGGATCCAGAATAGGATCTCAGTAGAGTGAAGAAAGATAAGGATTATTATAATATTGAAGTTGGATAAAGATATCAAGACAGTAAAAGTATGGAGGCTAATTAACCTGATCAATTGTATTGAGAAAATTAGAGAGAAAGTCATAGCTAGTAGGCTATAGAAAGAAGATTGACTCTTCTACAAACTCTAGCTAAGAGTATATAAGAGGTGTTATAGGGTACGTTGGGGGTAAGCTGTTTATTAAATAACTAAGTGCAATATGAAATATAATTAAATATAAGTCATAGAAAATAAAGTAGTTAAGGTAGTAAGAAAGCTTTATATTTGTTAGAGTTAAGTTTCAGGTCCTTACCCTTCTAACTTTGGTAGATCAGGCTTCTATTTATACAAAATGTAGTTCTTCAAAGCTGTTAATAAATTCAGCTTAAATGGATTATGGGGATTAAGCCAGACCCTGAAAAAAAAGCTAAGTGACAGCCTTTCTTTTTGACCAACTCTTACAATAAATTCTAGAACAACAAATACGAGAACTTGAAATCTCTAATGCAAGCCTCTATTTAAAAATATTATCATAACTCTAATGCCTATGCAAAGATCAATGATATAAGAAAATAAGAAAAGGTTATTATATAACGAATAGTACAACAGAAGCTGCCGGAAGAGTTAGTAACCAAGATTGCTAATCTTAGTAGTTATTTACTTCTTAACTAAAGAAGTTCCATTACCACAGACCTGACTAGTATCGGGTTAGCTAAACTTCTGACTGGTAGGCTTTATAGTTCGTAGTACCTTTTAACAATACTTAAACAAGATGGTGTTATAGTATGAGAACAATTATGCCTATAATAGTACTCCACTTCTTAGAGTATACGTCTCGAGTGCTTGTTAGCTATTACTCTTTAATTTTTTAAAAGAATATAAGCCATACAGCTTAGCGTTAGTGGATCTCTTATCTTGACCTTAGCAACTTAATTGCCATGATCATACTCAAGGTAATATTCCATGATGTCCTAACTATAGGCTGTGCCTCTACTTAGTCTTTGATATTGAAGGTAGTTGGTAAGAGCTTTACCTATTTATCATAAGATATACTACTATATTCACCATATTTTGACCCCTTAAACACTTTTCCATTTGATACCTTGGCTTGTATCTAGAATAAGTGTTAATACTGTATAAACTTAAGTTTATAGGTTAGGTCCATGCCATACCTTTATGATAGATATATCTGCACTCTAGGTCAGTAACTTGACTGCATTTCTAACTTCTCTTTCTCTTTCTTTCTCATTGCCCTGATTTGGCTTGTTTTTCTTTATCAGAGTATCATTTATGGAATTCTTTAAGTGCATCTACTGGTGATCCATCATCTATTAATAGTTCGCCTAAGCTTTCCTATATTACCTTCTCAGGCTCATAACCTTCCCACTATACAAGGTACTCTAGTGTCTTCTTAGTACCATTGTATCGTACATCAGTGATAGAGACTATAAAGTATTCTTCCTCACTTTCTTACATTAGTGGAGATAGTTGGTTAGGTAGAGGGTTGAGAGTAGATGTTTTGAATGGTTCGAGCAGTGAAATATGAAAGACAGGATATATCTTCAAGTTGTATGGTAACTTAAGCTTGAAGGAATATTTGTCTGTTATTTTTTCAATAGTGAAAGATCCAATCAACTTAGTGTCGAGTTTCTTGAAAGGTCTTTTTGTCAGAATGTTTTTAGTGTTAAGCATGACTTTGTCTCCTTCCTTGAAGTTTGGCTATTGGGTGTGATATTGGTCATACCACTTAGCTGCTTATTTGATTGATTTGTTCAGTTCTTTGCGAATTCATTCCCATTCTCCTGTGAGTTCTCACGAGGGTACTATCACAGCTTGGCGTGCCATGGCAGTAGAGGGAAGCTGATTACTAGTATGTGTGGATGTCTAAGGGAGCCAAGATCCTTAATCATGTACGCAAATGTAAGTAAGTCGTTGACTGGCCTGTATAGATACTCCTATATATACCGACCACACTACTAGGTGGTACTGGTAGTTCTACCTTTTAGTACAATGGTTTACAAATGGTTGATTGCAATCCATAATAATACTATCGGTTGGGTGGCCGGTTCAAACTTTGCCTGTAGTGAACATCAGATACTGCAGGTGACCTTTGAATTTGATAAGTGGCTTACAGTCATATGCCAGTCACCAGTTATAAAGTAGTATGGTAGTGGTACATGAAATTGAAGCCCTAAGGTGGTAACGGATGACTGAGGGTTAATATATAAAGAGTTCGGAATGTACTCTGCCTGCGGGGGAGTAATATCATGACTTGGCATACCATGGCAGTAGAGGGAAGCTGATTACTAGTACATATAGACGTCTAAGAGAGCTAAGATCCTTGACCACATGTGCAAATGTAAGCGAGTCACTAACTGGCCTGTATAAATACTCCTATATATACTAACCATGCTACTGAGTGGTACTGGTAGTTCTACCTTTTAGTGTAATGGTTTGCAAATAGTCAGTTGCAATCCATAACAGGTACATTGAGGGCCTCTTCCTCATTGATAGTATCAACAAAGGAGTGAAAGCTATAGTTGGCGAAGAAAGGTAAGGTCTTGGTGAAGCTATATTGTACGTTATTGTATGCAAACTCTATAAGGGGTAAGAGTTGGTTCCAATTGTTCTAGTAGTAGGTGATGTAATTGTAGAGATAACCTTTGAGGGTTTGGTTGACTCTTTCGGTTTGTCCATTGATTTCTGGGTGTGCAGTAGTACTCATGTTTAGGTTGACTTTAAGTTTCTTTATGAGTTCCTACCAGAAGTTCGAAGTAAACTTTGGGTCTCAGTCCAATATAATAGACTTCAGTAAGCCGTGGAGTCACTATATTTCTCGAAGGAAGGTAGTTACTAATTGTTCTGCAGATTGTTCTGCTAGAAGGATGAAGTGAGCTATCTTAGTGAACCTATCCACTACTACCCATATTTGTGTGAAACTGTCTGAAGGAGAGAGTTTGGTAATAAAGTTCATACTGATAAAGAACCATAGTTGGTATAGTATCTTATGAGGGTGAAGGAGGCCATATTTCTTGTATCTTCATACTTTGTTCCTTTAGCATTCTAAGTATATGCCGATATATTCCATGATATCATTGTGAGCATTAGGCCAATAGAAGTCCCTGTCAATAAGTTCTATAGTTTTTTTAATTCTGAGGTAGCCAGCGAGGGGATAATCATATTTTGCTTGAAGTATTTCCTGTTTAAGAGCCATTGGTATTACAAACCAGTTGTTATGTAGGACTACTTTGTCATGGATACTGAATCGTTTATCGATATTATTGTTCTTCTGCTAGATACGTTCCTTAAGTTGAGTATACTATTTGTCCTTTTTTTCTTCTTCAATTAGCTTGCTCCTCCATTCGTCAATTAATGCTACCACTTTCAGAGCTTTTATTGTTCTTGCAGTCAAAATTTTTTCCTCTTTCTGCCACGTTCCTTTTTCTCAGAACTTAGTTTCTTGCTGATCTCGCTGTCCACTCTCCTTCTTAAGGGCATAGTTACCACGTCTAGATAAAGTATCTGCTTTGGCATTCACTTTTTCTTTTTGGTAGATGATTGTATAGTTGAATGGAGTAAGTTTTTCTATCTATCATGCTTGATAGTGAGATAGCTTCTTAATGGTATTGAAGATTCAGAGATTGTCATAGTCAGTATAGACTTTAATGCTGTGCTTAGCACCTTCACAGTATTCTCTCCAGGTATCTGTTATACATTCCACTATAGTCAACATCTCCTTGTCGAAGATATTATAGTTAATTTCGGCTGGAGTAAACTTTCGGGAATGGAATGCAACTGCGTGTAGTTTACCATCTTCTTGCTTCTGACTTAGGATCTCTCCAAGTGCGAAGTTGCTTGCATCCATTTCTAGAATGATTTCATGTTTTGGGTAGTAGTGTGCTAGAATCAGAGTAGTCGTGAAAGCTTTCTTAAGTTGTTGGAAAGCTTCCTCTTATGGAGGTTTCCAGACTAGCTTTGCCTCTTTATTAAGCAGTCAAGTTAAAGGTAAGTATATTTTACTGTAGTCCTTAATAAAGTGTTAGTAGAAGTTAGCAAATCCTAGGAAAGATTGTATATCTGTCTTCAAGTTAGAGTATTCATTAGTACTAGGGGCCTTCTAATTAAGGATACCCTAGATTTTATTGGTGGACATTGAGATTTCTTTCCCCGAGATGTGATAACTCAAAAATTCAACTTCTTCTATGCACTACTCACATTTTTCCTCTTATATAGCCAAACCATTTTTCTGTAGCCTGCGCAACACCTCTTTCAAAATTATATTATATTCTTCTAGGGTTTTGGTATATATTAGTAGGTCATCAATATATGCCAGTAAACTCTGATTAATTATGTCTTTGAAGATTTTATTCATAAACTCCTAGAAGGTTACTAGTATATTGCAGGGTCCAAATGGTATAACTGTATATTTGTAGTAGCCTTACTGAGTCTTAAAGGCTGTTTTCTACTTATCCCCTTTGGCAATTCATACTAAGTTATATCCATTCTTTAAGTCAAGACTGGTGAAGTATTTGCCCTTATAGAGTTGGTCTCGGAGTTCTGCCATTAGTAGGAGGGGTAGCGATTCTTGATAGTGATTTGGTTAAGGCCTCTATAATTGATATATATGCATAGTTTACCATTCTTTTTTGGAATGAACAGGATAGGTACACCTGCTGGGGATTGTGAGGGTTGGATCTTTCCTTCTTTTAACATCTGTTCAATATATTCTTTAAGGATTTCCAATTTCTTCTTACTTAATTAGTAAATAGGTCCTCATAGAGGTTGTTGTCCTTCTTATAGAGGTATGCAATGGTCATATGATTAGTATAGGGGTAGTTTTGCTGTGGTCTCAGGGTCGAAAACCTTCGGAAATTTCTTCTTCTATGCTACTAGGTCAACGGTCACCTGCTTGCCAGCTTCGTTTGGTAGATGCACATTTGGAGTATTTTTTATCTCATGATATGTATATATCTATCAAAAAACACTTGCCCTGCTTGCTATTCTTTAGTCGTGTCAAGTTCTTCCACTTCATAAAGTTCAAAGTACCTAGCCTTGATAGGTTTTGAGCATTTGGCATGATTTAGTTCAACATAGTCCAAGTCCCAATTAATATATGGCTGATGACTAGCCATCTATGTCATTGATAAGAGTGTATCATAGTCCTTTTCTCTATCACCTGTATTGACGTTGATGAGTTCTTTATGAACTTTATCAGTATTATTGATAAGGATTATTTGGAGCTTTGGGGTATACTCTGTCCTAGTATTTGGTAAGGGCACACCTCTGGCTCCTCTGAACTTGATAGGGAATTTTTTTTTGATGCATGGGATTGGTACTTTATTGGAGAGCATTGACGTTTCTGCCTCTGAGTCGATATATACTCTAATTATTACTGATTTTAAGATACCATTTTCCTTCCATTTTAGCTCGGCTTTGCGAATGATTGATTTCTTTGCTGGAAGTCCTTCAAGGATTAGAGGAGAAGTAAGGCTAATTGGAGAAAGAGGAGAGGCAGACACTTCATTGGCTAAGATCTGCCTTTCTAGTTTTCCAACTCAGATTCATCAAGAGTGGTGATATATGATACTAGGCTGCGAGCCTGTATCCTAGCTGAGTCTCCTTTGTTTTCTTGTTTAATTTTCCTTACCTTCTTTTTATCCTCCTTCTTGTCATTATCTCTCTTCCTCTTATTACCTGACTGATTAGTTGGCTAGGTCATCTTCTACTCCTTTATAATTTCCGTAGCTATGTATTTGCTGAAAGTGTGGCCTTTTTTTCCATAGCGAGAGCATTTCCATCAGCCTTCCATTTGTCACTAAGTTCCTTAGAGGAGCTGGGAGGTATGGGCTGGGCTTAGAGATCGTAGTTTCTATACTGTCCTTCTTCTTCTCTGAAGATTGTTTCCTCTTTGAATGGCACTAGATTTATTACCACTACTATGACCTACAACTTGTGTTGTTCACTCGTTCCGCATGCCAACCACTATTATGCATTTGCACCAGTTATCAAGCGATTCATTGGATACTCCTAGCTGTATGAGAAAGAAGTGGGCAATATTTCTTTTTAACTCTTTGACTACCTTGTCCTTAAACGTTTTTTTCATCATAATTAGCTAGATGGTTCATTTTCTTCATAGTATTGATATAGTCTATGATTTTGCCCTTCTACATATAGGTGTCGAGTTTATCTTGCATTTGCTGCTCTTGCATGTGGATTCCTATTCCCTCTACCAAATCGTTCATCTATTTCTCCAATGTAGTATCTCTCCAAGCCCTTGAATCTATGTATATATATTTGTTTTAGCTATGCCATTCTGCTGCCTCCTTGGTTAGAGATCGAGATATATACAGAATTTTAGTATCTTCTTCAGCAAAGGTTTAGCAGTACTCTCAGAGGTATACTAAGTCCATTACTTCAGACTTCTATACTTGTAGTTCATTCAGGTTACCATTCCAAGTTCTTAGAGTCAGAAGGCGGGCGAATAGGATGTACTGGCCAGTGAGTTCAGGTTCAGGTAAATCCTATCGTCTGGTTTCATGCCTGGCTTTCTTTCTTGGAAGAGAAGATGGTGCTGGTCGGATGGAGAGGATGGTAGTCACTGTTCGTGATGAAATAGTGATCTAGTTGCAGTTGGGAGGGTGGAAGTTTGACTTCAAGAGCTGTTATTTTGTCTTGCAGCTTTTTATTCTGGTTCTTGAGAGAGATGATTTCTGCTTCTAATATTATTACCTGTCCTTGACCAGCTCTAATAGCATCTTCTTGGAATAGGATTTTTCCTTCTAGATTCTTCTGCTTAGCCTTCTGCTTGTCAAGAAGGATTCTGGCGTCTTGTAGTTGAGACTCCAAGGTGGCAACCATGGCTCTTTTCTCATCTAAGGCCTTGATAATAGTAGCATTGGTATCCTTGGTGTACTACTACTCTAAGTTCTATATCTTTTCATGTAGTATCTACCTTCCACTTAAGTTTGGCAGTCTCCATTTCGAGTCAGTACTTCTCAGCGCGGCTAAGACTATTGCTTTATGATCGCTTTTTCCTTCCCTAGCTGTTCCTGAAGCTTGGTTTCTCAAGCTTGGCTTCGGCTTAGATTTGTGCTTCATAATGTTGCTTGTACTTGTTAGCATCATACTTGAGCTGCTGTTGGAGATTGATGAAATTCCTGTTTTAGGAATTCAGCTTCTAATTCTTCTTTTCGGTCAACGTCCATTGCTACCGGTAGTTCTGTCAGTAGTGGGCAGCTTATCTCGCTTCGGGTTTTTTCGAGCTCATCTGCTATGTCTTCTTTAAGCTGTGAAACTAAATTCCATGCCCATGAGGAGAATTGTGCTATTAGTGAGCTGACATATCCTGGATTTACTGCCTCTAAGATAGGAATCAGAAGGGTAAGCTTCTCTTGTCTCTGTAGAATCAATTGACCCATGCGGCTTTGGTGGATCTAAATCCAATTTAGTTCTTGAGTGTCCTCAATACGCAATTGCTGAGACTGAGACTTTGTTCGAGGCCGAAGTCCTGGTCTTGGAGTAGTGATGAGGCCGATTGTGCTGCTTCTGCACTGGAATCCGAATCCACTTTATCTTTAGATCTCCAATAGACTAGTTCATTCCTAGCAGTCAATAGCTTGGAAATTACAGGGAAGTTGTAGGACGCCATTGTTGGTTATTTGTGAGGTTGTGGCGAAACAAGACTTAACAAATATAGTATTACGGGGTACGTTGGGGGTAAGCCGTTTACTAAATAACTAAGTGCAACGTGAAATATAATGAAATATAAGTCATGGAAAATAAAGTAGTTAAGGTAGTAAGAGAGCTTTATATTTATTAGGATTGAGTTCCGGGTCCTTGCCTTTCTAACTCCGGTGGGTCAGGCTTCTATTTATACAAAATGTAGTTCTTCAAAGCTGTTAACAAATTCAGCTTGAATGGATTCTGGGGATTAAGCCAGACCCTGAAAAAAGCTAAGTGGCAGCCTTTCTTTTTGACCAACTCTTACAATAAATTCTAGAACAACAAATACGAGAACTTGAAACCTCTAATACAAGCCTCTATCTAAAAATACCATCATAACTCCGATCCCTATGCAAAGATCGATGATATAAGAAAATAAAAAAAGGTTATTATATAATGAATAGTACAATAGGAGCTGCCGGAAGAGTTAGTAACCAAGATTGCTAATCTTAGTAGTTACTTACTTCTTAACTGAAGAAGTTCTACTACCACAGACCTGACTAGTATCGGGTTAGCTAAACTTCTGACTGATAGGCTTTATAGTTGATAATACATTTTGACGATACTTAAACAAGACGGTATTATAGCATGAGAATGATTATGCCTGTAACAGAGTCTATGATCTCTTAATGAGGTAGTCATTGCTAGAATGGTCACTCTATTAGTAGTGTAATACCATTAGGAAATAATAGTAAGTATTAAGCAGGAAGACTAGAATTGATTAGGACAGAACGCTGTTAGTTACCTACAGCTTGGCAAAATAAGCTAATATAGGCCTCTAATTAGAAATGCTACTCCATTATCTCTAGAAGAGATAACTAGGCTAGGTTTAGTGCTAGAAGAAGCTAATAAGTCTGAAACCTAATAGGTAACAGACCGGACCATATATCTAGTAGATTAGAAGACAGCCTCAGTCTCCATAGAAAGCTACTATCAGAAAGGGCACTTACAATGAGATCCAGTAAAAGTATTTAACTTAAGCTAGATGGCTCGCCCTGACAGTAGAACTATTATTAGTGAAAGCTATAATACTTTTACTTAAAGTTATTCCTATATAAGAATATATTCTAAGTTTTTTATTTACTTAATTAGTTATAAGGAAGTACCTCTGTTATGTGCAGGTACAAGATTCAAGTGCCTATAGATTGATGAGCTTTCAATATATTTTTATATGAGCAATCGTATGAGTATAAGATTTAGAGGCCTATAGGTTAATGAGCTTTCCATATACCTTCATATGGATAACCTTATAAGTGCGAGCTTTAGGGCTAGTCAATGAGTAGTTCAGCTACCAGTTAATACATCTGTATATTAGCAATCTCATGAGCATAAAGTTTAGGTACCTATAGATTAATGAGCTTTTAATGTACCTTTGTATAGGTAATCTTATAGGCATGAGATTCAGAAGCTAGTCAATAAGCAATTCAGATACCAATTGATGTACCTATATGTTAGCAATCTCATGAGTGTAAGGTTCAAGTACCTATAGATTGATAAGCTGTTGATATACCTTCGTGTAGGCAACCTCGCAGATGCAAGATTCAGGAGCTAGTCGATAAGTAGTTCAGATACTAGTAAATATACTTGTGTATTAGTAATCTCATGAGTGTAAGGTTTAGGTACCTATAGATTAATGATCTATTGATATACTCTTATATTAATAACCTCCTGTATATAAAGTTAGATGTAACTTTATACTATATTAGCAACCAGATTCAGATAACAAGCTAGTTCATTAGTTGTTACTATGTACTAGTAATATAAGTAAATCTGATCAAGTAGCAAACCCTATACTTATATATATATATGTTATAAATCATTGCCTCTTGTTGGTACCCAACATGTCTTCTAAATATATAAAAGTAACTAAATCTTAACTCTAAGCTAAAGAGTTTGAACATTCTAAAGGGATATAATATATAGCCTCTACATGGCATCACTCTTACTCTCCTAGCTTCTAGAACTTGACTTTGCATTCTTCTACCTTTTAAAACCTAACTCCAGTGAAGAAATTGTCTAAAATGTCATACTTTTCCCTATTCTCCATCTTTCTTTTCTACTCCTTTCTTATCTCATTCTACCTTTTAAGTAGTTCTCCTAACTTCTGCATCGGAAAGTAAGATGCTTTCCTATTTGTACCTCTTTATACCTATATCTATCTGATTCTGCTACTTCTAGCTTCTTCAACTACCTAGTATACCCTTCTCACTCTAGTCATAATATAATAAAGTTTAATATCACTACTTTACTCTACTCTATACCTTTTTCTCCTTCAAAACTCTCTACTCCTTTCTTCTCTTTCCTTTATATCTTCACCCCTAGTGCATTCTACTTCTAGTGGTTACCTCCTTTCTCTGCATCATCATCTCCTTCTTTACCTACTCATTTACTCTTTCATTGCCTGCAATTCTAATATGAGCTTTTACTTACAACAGTTTCATAGTATCTCTCCTCTTCTTCTTTATTCTTGCTATTGTATTCACTACTCTTCTCCCATCCTTTATCTTACTCTTTCCCTCCCTGTCTGCCTTTTGAATCACTATAGTAATAGCTTCAGAATTTAAATAGATTACTATAGGGACCTCCTTATCTAAACTTTCTAGTACCTTTCTCACTCTCCTTACCTCCCTATTAAATACTATTGCTATTCTCCTTATCATCTCTACTACTACTACCGATCTCTCCTATACTCCTGCTCCTACCTTGCTGTCTTCAATCTTGCTGCCATCGCAGAAAAGGACTGCTCTTTTTCTTCTACTTTCCCCAATTGTAGCTTTCTACAACCCCCTCATCTCTACTTCTTCTTTCTGCTCCTCTGCTACTTCTACCTCCATCTTCTCATACCCTCTTTTCTATGAAATCTTCTTTTCTTCCTCTAAAAACCTTGCCTACTAACCTTACTAGTAGTTTAGCACTACTTTATACCACTTATTTTTGACTACTACCTACTGCATCCCTCAGTCTCTCTAGTTTCTTATCTCTTCCTCTCTCTCCTTACTTCCTTTGAAGTCTCTCATATAAAGCTCTGTCAGCTTTGATAGCACCTCCATCTCCTGAACGATTGCCCTTACTTGGGTACCATCCAGGACCATCTCTAAGTCTTTCACTCTATAAACTGCATTTATTCCTTCTACTCTAGCACCTCTTCTCTTTCTAGCTACTCTCTTTAAACTTGTAGTTGTAATAGCTCTATCTCTTTCTTCCACTCTTTCTAGCCTCTCTACCAGATCTCACTCCCTCACATTGCTACTATCCTTACCATCCCTATATACATCTGCTGCTAGCTCTATAGTAATATCCCCTAGTCCCAGTTTCTCAGTCCTGAAAGTGCTCCTACTAGCCTCCTTACTCTACTTAACCTATTTCGCTAATATGTACTAAAGGTCAACCTCTTATTGAAAATAACTTCTAGCCACTTCAGCATCTCTACCTCCTTCTTCCATCTCTTCCCTACTTTATTATCTTCTACTTCAACTCCTCTAGTAGAATCTAATCTTCTTTCACCACTTCTACCATTACTATCTTCACTTTCTCTCTGAGCCACCCCATATCCTAGTATGTGTGCCAGTTCAGAATCATTACTACTAGGTTATTGACATATGATGATACTTCTATCTTTACTCTTCCCTCAACCTTCTCTCCATCTTCTCAATAGTAGGAGCCATAAAGATAAGGAAGATGACTAGTAATAGTAGTAACTCTTGTAGAACTCCCACGTTCAATCTACTCCTCTCAATAGCAGGTGATATACTACAGAATGATCTCTATTGACAAGTCCTCTTGATAATATGACATGCTGTATAATAAGTACAATTAATAGGTATGACAGCCCCTCTCAATACTCAATATACTATAGAATAAGCTCTATTAATAGGTAGAGCAGCCTCTCTTGCTAGCATAAAAGATAGCAGTATAAGCTCAACTTAATAAGTATGATATGCCCTCTCGATAGCACCTGATATGCTACAGAATAACTTCTAGTAACAGGTATAATAGGTCCCACTCAGTAGCTGTTACGGGGTACGTTGGGGGTAAGCCGTTTACTAAATAACTAAGTGCAACGTGAAATATAATTAAATATAAGTCACGGAAAATAAAGTAGTTAAGGTAGTAAGAAAGCTTTATATTTGTTAGGGTTGAGTTCCGGGTCCTTGCCCTTCTAACTCCGGTGGGTCAGGCTTCTATTTATACAAAATGTAGTTCTTCAAAGCTGTTAACAAATTCAGCTTGAACGGATTCTGGGGATCAAGCCAGACCCTGAAAAAAGCCAAGTAACAGCCTTTCTTTTTGACCAACTCTTACAATAAATTCTAGAACAACAGATACGAGAACTTGAAACCTCTAATGCAAGCCTCTATCTAAAAATACCATCATAACTCCGATCCCTATGCAAAGATCGATGATATAAGAAAATAAGAAAAGGTTATCGTACAACGAATAGTACAACAGGAGCTGCCGGAAGAGTTAGTAACCAAGATTGCTAATCTTAGTAGTTACTTACTTCTTAACCGAAGAAGTTCCACTACCACAGACCTGACTAGTATCGGGTTAGCTAAACTTCCGACTGGTAGGCTTTATAGTTGGTAGTACCTTTTGACGACACTTAAACAAGACGGTGTTATAGCATGAGAACGATTATGCCTGTAACAGTACTCCCCTTCTTAGAGCACACGTCCCGAGTGCCTGTTAGCTATTATTCTTTAATTTCTTAAAAGAATATAAGCCGTACAGCTTAGCGTCGGTGGATCTCTTACCTTGACCTTAGCAACTTAATTGCCGTGATCGTACTCAAGGTAATATTCCGTGATGTCCTGACTATAGGCTATGCCTCTACTTAGTCTTTGACGTTGAAGGTAGTTGGTAAGAGCTTTACCTATTTATCATAAGACATACTACTATATTCGTAGTGTCTTGACCCCTTGAACACTTTTCCGTTTGACACCTTGGCTTGTATCTAGGATAAGTGTTAACACTATACGAACTTAAGTTCGTAGGTTAGGTCCATGCCGTACCTTTATGACAGATATATCTGCACTCTAGGTCGGTAACTTGACTGCATTTCTAACTTCTCTTTCTCTTTGTTCCTCGTCGCCCTGATTCGGCTTGTTTTTCTTTATCAGGGTATCGTTCGCGGAATTCTTCAAGTGCGTCCACCGGTGATCCATCATCCATTAATAGTTCGCCTAGGCTTTCCCATGTTGCCTCCTCGGGCCCGTAACCTTCCCACTGCACAAGGTACTCTAGTGTCTTCTTGGTACCGTTGTATCGTACGTCGGTGATGGAGGCTATGAAGTATTCTTCCTCGCCTTCTTGCATTAGTGGGGATGGTTGGTCGGGTAGAGGGTTGAGAGCGGATGTTTTGAACGGTTCGAGCAGTGAAACGTGAAAGACAGGGTGTATCTTCAAGTTGTATGGTAACTTAAGCTTGAAGGAACGTTTGCCTATTGCTTTTTCGATAGTGAAGGGTCCGATCAACTTAGCGTCGAGTTTCTTGGAAGGTCTTTTTGTCGGAATGTTTTTGGCGTTAAGCATGACTTTGTCTCCTTCCTTGAAGTTTGGCTGTTGGGCGTGATGTTGGTCGTACCACTTAGCTGCTCGTTCGATTGATTTGTTCAGTTCCTTGCGAATCCGTTCCCATTCTCCTGTGAGTTCTCCCGAGGGTACGTTGAGGGCCTCTTCCTCATTGATGGTATCAACAAGGGGGTGAAAGCCGTAGTTGGCGAAGAAAGGTGAGGTCTTGGTGGAGCTATGTTGTGCGTTATTGTATGCGAACTCTGCGAGGGGTAAGAGTTGGTTCCAATTGTCCTGGTGGTAGGTGACATAGTTACGGAGGTACCCTTCGAGGGTTTGGTTGACTCTTTCAGTTTGTCCATCGGTTTCCGGGTGTGCAGTTGTACTCATGTTTAAGTTGACTTTGAGTTTCTTCATGAGTTCCTGCCAGAAGTTCGAAGTAAACTTCGGATCTCGGTCCGATATAATGGTTTTCGGTAAGCCGTGGAGTCGCCATATTTCTCGAAGGAAGGTAGTTGCTAATTGTTCTGCGGATTGTTCTGCTAGAGGGATGAAGTGAGCCATCTTAGTGAACCTATCCACTACTACCCATATTTGTGTGAAGCCGTCTGAAGGAGGGAGTTCGGTAATGAAGTCCATACTGATAGAGGACCATGGTTGGTATGGTATCTCATGTGGGTGAAGGAGGCCATATTTCTTGTGTCTTCGTGCCTTGTTCCTTTGGCATTCCAAGCATGCGCCGATGTATTCCGTGATATCGTTGTGAGCGTTAGGCCAATAGAAGTCCCTGCCGATAAGTTCTGTGGTTTTTTCGATTCCGAGGTGGCCGGCGAGGGGATGATCATGTTTTGCTTGAAGTATTTCCTGTCTAAGGGCCGTTGGTATCACAAACCGGTTGTTGTGTAGGACTAGTTCGTCACGGATACTGAATCGTTTATCGACGTTATCGTTCTTCTGCTGGATGCGTTCCTTAAGTTGAGTATACCATTTGTCCTTTTTCCCTTCTTCGATTAGCTTGCTCCTCCATTCGTCAGTTAATGCTACCACTTTCAGAGCTTTTATTGTTCTTGCAGTCAAAATTTCTTCCTCTTCCTGCCACGTTCCTTCTTCCCAGAACTTAGTTTCTTGCTGATCTCGCTGTCCACTCCCCTTCTTAAGGGCGTGGTCACCACGTCTGGATAAAGCATCTGCCTTGGCATTCGCTTTTCCTTTTCGGTAGATGATTGTATAGTCGAATGGGGCAAGTTTTTCTGCCCATCGTGCTTGACGGCGAGATAGCTTCTTAATGGTGTTGAAGATCCGGAGATTGTCGTGGTCGGTATAGACTTTGATGCTGTGCTTAGCACCTTCACAGTATTCTCTCCAGGTATCTGTCATACATTCCACCACAGCCAGCATCTCCTTGTCGAAGATGTCATAGTTAATTTCGGCTGGGGTGAACTTCCGGGAATGGAACGCAACTGGGTGTAGTTTGCCGTCTTCTTGCTTCTGACTTAGGATCCCTCCAAGTGCGAAGTCGCTTGCATCCGTTTCCAGAATGATTTCGTGTTCTGGGTGATAGTGTGCTAGAATCGGAGCAGTCGTGAAAGCTTCCTTAAGTTGTTGGAAAGCTTCCTCTTGCGGAGGTCCCCAGACTAGCTTTGCCTCTTTATTGAGTAGTCGAGTTAGAGGTAAGCATATCTTACTGTAGTCCTTAATGAAGCGTCGGTAGAAGTTAGCAAATCCTAGGAAGGATTGTATATCTGTCTTCAAGTTGGAGTGTTCATTAGTACCAGGGGTCTTCCAATCAAGGATAGCCTGGATTTTATCGGTGGACATCGAGATTCCTTTCCCCGAGATGTGATAACCCAAAAATTCAACTTCCTCCACGCACCACTCGCATTTTTCCTCTTGTATAGCCAAACCATTTTCCTGTAGCCTGCGCAACACCTCTTCCAGGATTGTATTATGTTCTTCTAGGGTTTCGGCATATATTAGTAGGTCGTCGATGTATGCCAGTAAACCCTGATCGATTATGTCTTTGAAGATTTCATTCATGAACTCCTGGAAGGTTGCTGGTGCATTGCAGAGTCCGAATGGCATAACTGTGTATTCGTAGTGGCCGTACCGAGTCCTAAAGGCTGTCTTCCACTCATCCCCTTTGGCAATTCGTACCAAGTTGTATCCGTTCTTTAAGTCAAGGGCGGTGAAGTATTTGCCCTTGCGGAGTCGGTCTCGGAGTTCTGCCATTAGTGGGAGGGGGTAGCGGTTCTTGATAGTGATTCGGTTAAGGCCTCTATAATCGACACACATGCATAGTTTGCCATTCTTTTTTGGGACGAACAGGATAGGTGCACCTGCCGGGGATTGTGAGGGTCGGATCTTTCCTTCTTTTAACATCTGTTCGATATATTCTTTAAGGATTTCCAATTCCTTCTCACTTAATCGGTAAATAGGTCCCCATGGAGGTTGTTGCCCTTCTTGTAGAGGTATGCGATGGTCGTATGATCGGTGCGGGGGTAGTTTTGCTGCGGTCTCGGGGTCGAAAATCTTCGGGAATTTCTTCTTCCATGCTGCTAGGTCAAAGGTCACCTGCTTGCCAGCTTCCGTTTGGTAGATGCGCACTTGGGGTGTTTTTCGTCCCACGATACGCATATATCCACCAAAAAACACTTGCCCTGCTTGCCATTCTTCAGTCGTGTAAAGTTCCTCCACTTCACAAAGTTCAAAGCGACTAGCCTTGATGTGTTCCGAGCATTTGGCGTGATTTAGTTCAACATAGTCCAAGTCCCAATCAATGTATAGCTGGTGACTAGCCATCCACGTCATTGACAAGAGTGCATCATAGTCCTTTCCTCCATCACCTATGTCGAAGTCGATGAGTTCTTTATAAACTTTACCGGTATCATCGATAAGGGTCATTTGGAGCTTTGGGGTATACTCTGTCCCAGTATTTGGTAAGGGCACACCTCCGGCTCCTCTGAACTTGATGGGGAATTTTCTTTTGATGCGTGGGATTGGTACTTTGTTGGAGAGCATTGACGTTTCTGCTCCTGGGTCGATACATACTCTAATCATTACTGATTTTGAGATACCGTTTTCCTTCCATTTTAGCTCGGCTTTGCGAATGATTGATTTCTTTGCTGGAGGTCCTTCGAGGATTAGAGGAGGAGTAAGGCCAACTGGAGGAGGAGGAGGGGCAGACACTTCGTTGGCTAAGATCTGCCTTTCTAGTTTTCCAACTCGGATTCATCGAGAGTGGTGATGCGTGACACTAGGCTGCGAGCCTGTATCCCAGCCGAGTCTCCTTTGTTTTCTTATTTAATTTTCCTTACCTCCTTTTTGTCCTCCTTCTTGTCATCATCTCTCTTCCTCTTATTACCCGACTGATTAGTTGGCTGGGTCGTCTTCCACTCCTTCACGATTTCCGTAGCCACGCATTTGCTGAAAGTGTGGCCTTTTCTTCCACAGGGAGAGCATTTCCCATCGGCCTTCCATTTAGCGCTGAGTTCCTTGGAGGAGCCGGGGAGGTATGGGCTGGGCTTAGAGGTCGTAGTTTCCACACTGTCCTTCTTCTTCTCTGAAGATTGTTTCCCCTTTGAATGGCCACTAGGTTTGTTACCATCACTATAACCCACAACTTGCGTTGTTCGCTCGTTCCGCATGACCAACCGCTATTACGCGTTTGCACCAGTCATCAAGCGATTCATTGGGTACTCCTGGCTGCATGAGGAAGAATTGGGCAATGTTTCTTTTCAACCCTTTGACCACCTTGTCCTTGAACGTTTTTTCGTCGTAATTGGCTAGGTGGTTCATTTTCTTCATGGCGTTGATATAGTCCATGATTTTGCCCTTCTGCATGTAGGTATTGAGTTTATCTCGCATTTGCTGCTCTTGCATGTAGATTCCTATTCCCTCTGCCAAATCGTCCATCCATTTTTCCAATGTGGTATCTCTCCGAGCCCCCGGACCCATGTACATATGTTTGTTTTGGCTATGCCATTCTGCTGCCTCCTTGGTTAGAGATCGGAATGCATACAGAATTTTAGTATCTTCTTCAGCAAAGGTTCGGCGGTGCTCTCGGAGGTATACTAAGTCCATTACTTCGGACTTCCATACTTGTAGTCCGTCCAGGTTGCCATCCCAAGTTCTTAGAGTCGGGAGGCGGGCGAATGGGATGTACTGGCCAGTGGGTTCGGGTTCAGGTGAATCCCATCGTCTGGTTTCGTTCTTTCTTTCTTGGAGGAGGAGATGGTGCTGGTCGGATGGAGAGGACGGTGGTCACTGTTCGTGACGGAGATAGTGATCTAGTTGGCGGTCGGGAGGGCGGAAGTTTGACTTCAAGAGCTGTTATTTTGTCTTGCAACTCTTTATTCTGGTTCTTGAGAGAGGTGATTTCTGCTTCTAATATTGTTACCTGTCCTTGACCAGCTCTAATAGCGTCTTCTTGGGATAGGATTTTTCCTTCTAGATCCTTCTGCTCGGCCTTCTGCTTGTCGAGGAGGATTCTGGCGTCCTGTAGTTAAGACTCCAAGGCGGCAACCATGGCTCTTTTCTCGTCTAAGGCCTTGATAATAGTAGCATTGGCATCCTTAGTGTACTGCTGCTCTAGGTTCCGTATCTTTTCCGTGGTATCTGCCTCCCACTTGAGTTTGGCAGTCTCCATTTCGAGTCGGTACTTCTCGGCGGCGGCTAAGACTGTTGCTTCGTGATCGGCTTTTTCCTTCCCTAGCTGTTTCCGAAGCTTGGTTTCCCAAGCTTGGGCTTCGGCTTGGATTTGTACTTCATAACGTTGCTTGTACTTGTTAGCATCGTGCTTGAGCTGCTGTTGGAGATTGATGAATTCCTGTTTTAGGAATTCGGCTTCTAATTCTTCTTTTCGGTCAATGTCCATTGCTACTAGTAGTTCTGTCGGTAGTGGGTGGCTTATCTCGCTTCGGGTTTTTTCGAGCTCATCTGCTATATCTTCTTTAAGCTATAAAACTAAATTCCACGCCCATGAGGAGAATTGTGCTATTAGTGAGCTGACATGTCCCGGATTCACTGCCTCTAAGATAGGAATCAGAAGAGTAAGCTTCTCTTGTCTCTGTAGGATCAATTGATCCACGCGGCTTTGGTAGATCTGAATCCAATTTAGTTCTTGAGTGTCCTCAATGCGCAATTGCTGGGACTGAGACTTTGTTCGAGGCCGGAGTCCTGGTCTTGAAGTGGTGGTGAGGGCCGATTGTGCTGCTTCTGCACTGGAATCCGAATCCACTTCATCTTTAGATCTCCAATAGACTAGTTCGTTCCTAGCAGTCAATAGCTTGGGAATCACAGGGAAGTTGTAGGACGCCATTGTTGGTTATTTGTGAGGTTGTGGCAAAATGAGACCCAACAAATATAGTGTTACGGGGTACGTTGGGGGTAAGCCGTTTACTAAATAACTAAGTGCAATGTGAAATATAATTAAATATAAGTCACGGAAAATAAAGTAGTTAAGGTAGTAAGAAAGCTTTATATTTGTTAGGGTTGAGTTACGGGTCCTTGCCCTTCTAACTCTGGTGGGTCAGGCTTCTATTTATACAAAATGTAGTTCTTCAAAGCTGTTAACAAATTCAGCTTGAACGGATTCTGGGGATCAAGCCAGACCCTGAAAAAAGCCAAGTGACAGCCTTTCTTTTTGACCAACCCTTACAATAAATTCTAGAACAACAAATACGAGAACTTGAAACCTCTAATGCAAGCCTCTATCTAAAAATACCATCATAACTCCGATCCCTATGCAAAGATCGATGATATAAGAAAATAAGAAAAGGTTATCGTACAACGAATAGTACAACAGGAGCTGCCGGAAGAGTTAGTAACCAAGGTTGCTAATCTTAGTAGTTACTTACTTCTTAACTGAAGAAGTTCCACTACCACAGACCTGACTAGTATCGGGTTAGCTAAACTTCCGACTAGTAGGCTTTATAGTTGGTATTACCTTTTGACGACACTTAAACAAGACGGTGTTATAGCATGAGAACGATTATGCCTGTAACAGATAGAGTTATTAGGAATTAAGTTCACCATCTTCACTAACTACGATGCACTTTACCACCAAATAACACCTTAATAACTAGCAATCCAATGGGAGCCAGAAACTCTCCAAATTCAATTAAGTTAGCCTAACAGCAAAGCGGACACTTCCTCTTGTACTGGTAAAGTATAAGACATGTAGACCAATATCCCTGAAGTCAACAGTGACGAATGGGTGAGGAACGATGATGGGCTAGGTACTCGAACAGTATTGACTACAAGTCATTACGATAATGATAACACCATGACAATAACGTGGCTCGACATTGGGGTGTGCATTGGACTTCTCTCTCAAAACTTGGCTGAAAAGACTTATGCCAACGCCTACTAGTAGGAAGCCTTGAGGAGATAGCTATGGACTTTGTTAGAGAACTACCAAGGGCTTTAATACTATTTTAGTTGTCACAAACCAGTTTACCGAAATGCAGTGCTGCACTATATACTGGTAAAAAATACTGTTACAACTCAAGACATCGCCAATACCTTTAATAACATCCTCAGGCAATTTGGTCTACTCGCCATATCACCTCTGAATGTGGACTACAATTCACCTCAGCCCTTCGACAAGATATTATAGAACTCTAACTCTGTACTGCTTACTACCTCTAGACTAACAGAGTCTCTGAGGTGCAATGTCTGGTATTGCAGAGAGTATGTAATACAGACTCCCAAATAGTATCTCCACATCTTCTATGACTGAACTATGGCAGAGATAACGAGACTTGGTAAATAGTTGAGAATCTTCTTAGATAATTAGAATCTGTTAGAGAGTTCCACGATCAACATCTGAGGAAGCCTTCAGAACTCTACAATTCAATAAAGCATTGATGGCTCATGAGACAGAGTATCTCACACAAATGGGAATTCTGTGCAGCTATATTACTCGAATGGTTTGTTGATGTGAGTACCTTTTCCTTATGAAGACTTTTTCCCACTGGGTTTTATCTTTGGGAAGGTTTTTACCAGCTCACTGATGATGAGTAAAAGACATACCAGTCTCACCATCAGCTACAGGCAACTGCGGTTCAGCTCGTGTGTTACCTCGTATATGAGGTATGCTGATAGCCAAAGTATAAGACCCACAATCCTAATTAGTTCAGTTTTCTGTTGGTAATTATTACTTGAGACAAGTACCCTAAATGGAGTAGTAATGTTATGGTTAAGGTAGAAACTTACCTACTACTATAGCAAGGAGCAAGGGTTCCACTACTAATTGCCTGCTACAGCTAAAGGTGAAGACTTATCTATGAAAGAGAAAACATTAACCCTGCAATCGAACATAAAACCAACGCTGATTGACTGGACTGATCACTTATTAGGCTTGGCTGTTGATTCTCGTATTGTTTAGATAGGGCAGTACTATGGAAGGGTGTGTTATCTGGAATGCAGCTTGATGTATACACTTGATTTATGGAAGCTCTATTAATATACACACAGGCATTAGTATATTTATTATCTTTGTCCTGTACTATTTTTGCATGTTTTCGTTATGTATACCTATTACTACTGGTATTGGCATTAATAAGGAATTACCATGGAGCCAGCCAATTGTTCTTTTGGTGACTCCTTATATATGGTTATGCTAAAGTCTATATAAGTGTCGGCTAGCGATAGCATAGTTAGAAGAATCAAGATACAAGTAGTATCCTAAGTCCTCTATAACTCTAAACCTATCATTCCATCATTACGCTCATGAATCCCTCCGCTCTACTATGTGCTTCCCACCAAGTAGCTGCCCTTCTGGTACACTGTATACACCTCCATAGCCATTCCAACCTACTATATTTATACTTCTGGGACGATACCGGCACTGCCGTTTTCTCCACCATAGCTATAACATCCAATCCCTTCCAGTGCCTACTAGAGCTAAGTACCTCATACCCGTAACAGAATCCTATCACAAAAATTCTCTGAGAATGGCAAAATAGTACTGTATCTAGTTGTCTTTATGAGTAAGAAAATATCACCTGTAAAGAGCAACTATGGAATTAGAGATAAGAAACTGTAATGAACCAACCTCCACCACAGCCGAAATACTCCTCCCGCACGTGACACGCGAGACCCAAGGCCCCGAGACCCTGCCACAGCCCGAACTCCTGCCGAGCCGCCGCGTAGCGGCAGTACCTGAAAGCTCCGACCCTCGCCGCCCGCCCTGAGTCCTTACGCACAGCAGCCGCTTGCATCCCGGTCGCTGCCCGTATGTTCCTGCATATTCCCTGCCACAGCCCGAACTCCTGCCGAGCCGCCGCGTAGTGGCAGTACCTGAAAGCTCCGACCCTCGCCGTCCACCCCGAGTCCTTACGCACAGCAGCCGCTTGCATCCCGGTTGCTGCCCGTATGTTCCTGCATATTCTCTTGCATCCATAATTCGTCCAGAATGTTCTCCTGCATTAGCTCGAAGTTTCTCCCGCGCTAGTTTGTTCTTCTGCCAAGTTTCTGGACTCGTTTGATTCTCCTGTATCTAGAATGTTCTTCTGCCAAGATTCCTGGGCTCTCCATAAAGGAGGCTCATCCCCACGTCCCTCTCTGCTCCTCACGTAACAACTTGTATCCACCCTTAGGCTGTACGTAATTCTGCATACATCTACATCATATAGTGCCGACTGTCTCTACCCGCCGTGAACTCCGCTGCCTCCCTGGCACCCGCTGCCTCCCTGGCACGCGCTGCCTACCCTGTATCTCGACCCCGTCCCTAACCCGTTCTTTACAGAAACTATTAGCCATTATACCAAGAGTCAACAAGTAGTATATATACCTCCATATATTACTGTAACTATTCACTATTATTACTGACTACTATAACCTAGAGACGTTTAAGTCTAAAACCCTGTTAAACTGTTGACAAGCTTGATAGGCAAGAGAGCTCACCCAATACAACTTTAGGATTACCTGCTGCTCCGAAAATAATAATGGAAAGGCTAATGTACTCACAAAATGATCTGAAGATCTCACTAAGGAAGGGGATAATCGTGCTAGGCTAATACAAGAAGTTATTCCAGGTAAAAAATTCTCCTCCCTCTTCTTCAATACTATAATAATTAGTCATAAAGCTGAGATTCAGACACTAACCCAAACTGACTCCTTCATCTAGGACATATAGAAGGTACTTGAAAAATGAGAAAAATGATATCCTAGAGTCCCTCTAGTAGAATGCAACTTTAAGAACAGTGTCTTATATATCTACAGACTAGTATACATCCCTGACATCCTCGAATTATAAACCAAGATTCTTCATACCTATTATAACTACCCTGCAGCAGAACACTCAGAGCAAGCTTCGACATACAAGATTTTGTCCCAAAACTACTACTGGCCTCATATACATATAACTATAGCCTGCTACATCTAGAACTACGACACCTACTCTCATATCAAACCTGTTCACCATGCACCCTATGGACTTCTGAAACGCTTAGAAGTACCTCAATAAAAGTAGAATTCCCTATCTATTGACTTCATTACTGGACTACCTAAGTCTAATAATAAGGATATGATCTTAGTTATAGTAGACAACCTGATAAAAATGGTACATTACCTCACTATCTAATCTAATACTAACTCCAAAGATAATGCCTAGCTCTTTTTTGATCACATGTTCAGACCACATGGCTTACCAGAATCTATTGTCTCTAATAGTGGTACCCAGTTCATCTCTGAATTCTCCAAAACCCTCTATGAACTTCTCGGAATCCAACAGAAACTCTCAACCAGCTTCCACCCCCAGACTAATAGACAAACTGAGCATGTCAACATGATTCTAGAAAAGTATCTATAGGGATACTACAACTACCAAGAGGATAACTGAACTGACCTTCTCACCTTAGCCAAATTCACATACAATAATACCCTGTCCTCAACCACAGGAGTAACCCCCTTCTTCACCAATTATAGTTATTATCTGCACTACACTCTGCTTCTCAAGCCCAACACCAAGTTACTTAGCCTTCCAGTCTTTCAGGAGTATGCTAACTACCTACAGGCTCTTGAGAAGTACCTATGAACTGAAATCAAGTAGGCACAAGCTATATAGGCTGAAAACTCTGACTGGTATTACATACTCATACTCAAGTATGATGTCGGTAATAAAGTTTGGCTACTTCGATGAAACCTACATACTACGCAACCTTCTAGAAAGCTTGACTATAAGAGATTGGGAAGGTTTAAGATCTAAGAGAAGATTTCCTCCCATGTGTTCAAGCTCGAACTCCCCCCCTCAATGAAAGTTCATTCTATATTTCACACTTCCTTACTTGAACCTGTCCCCACTGACTCCTTCCCTAGCCAGACTCAAGAACCGCTACCCCTCATTATTATTAAAGATGAAGAGGAGTATGAAGTTGAAGAAATCCTTAACTTCCGCCAAAGGTACAACAAGCTAGAGTATCTTATTCACTAGACTGGTTATGACCACCTCACCTGAGAACCTGCAGAGTTGTATGCTAATGCCCCCTTATTAGTCCAACATTTCCATGACTCCTATTCTACTAAACCTTAACTATGATCCCTACCAAGACAAGTAGTACGTATGAAGACCTAGTATCCTAGTACCTTAATCCTAAAGTTCACTGGAGCTCTCCCTTTAAAAGAGAGGCTACTATAATAAACCAACCTCTATCATGGCTAAAATACTCCTCTCATATATAATACATAAAACCTGAGGCCTCAAGACCCTACTACAGCTCAAACTCCTGCTGAGCTACCATATAGTAGTAGTACCTGAAAGCTATAGCCCTCGCCACCCACACTGAGTCCTTATGCACAGCAGCCGCTTGCTTTCCAGTTGCTACCTATATGGTTCTATATATTCCCTACTATAGCCTAAACTTCTGTCAGGCTACTCTATAGTGGCAGTACCTGAAAGCTCTGGCCCTTGCCACCTACCCCAAGTTCTTATATATAGTAGCCACTTGTAACTCAGTTACTATCTATATGTTCCTGCATATTCTCTTGCATCCATGATTCATCTAGAATGTTCTCTTCTATTAGCTCACAGTTTTTCCTGTACTAGTTTATTCTTCTACCAAGTTTCCTAGCTCGTTTGATTCTCCTGTATCTAGAATATTCTTCTATCAAGATTTCTAAGCTCTTTATAAAAGAGGCTCATCTCCATGTCCCTCTCTACTCCTCACATAGCAACTTGTATCTATACTCAGGCTAGATATAATTCTATATACATCTTTCTATATCATATAGTATCCACTGTCTCTATCCGCTATGAACTTCACTGCCTCTAGGCACTCACTGCCTCTTTGGCATGTAGTACCTACCCTATATCTTGACTCCAGCCCTAACCTATTCTTTACAGATATTACAGCTCACTTCCTACAGTCTCCATACACTAAGCCACGACTACTGGCAAGCTGTGACCGCCGACAAGCTACAACCGCTGGCAAGCTATGACCGCCAGCAAGCCATGACTACCAGCAAGCTATGACCATATCCCGCCTCCTAGTATAGCCTATCTACCAGTATGGCCCACTTACCAATATGGCCTGCCTGCCAGTATAGCCCGTCTACCAGTATAATCCACCTACTAGTATAGCCTGCCTGCTAGTATAGCATGCCTGCCAGTATGACCCACCTGCTAGTATAGTCTGCTTGCTAGTATAGCCCACCTGCTAGTATGACCTGCTGGCTAGTATAGCCCACCGGCTAGTATAGCCCACCTGTTAGTATAGCCCATCTGCCAGTACAGCCCGTCTGCTAGTATAGCCTGCTCACCAGTACAGCCTGCCTACTAGTATCACCGTCTGCTAGTATCGCTCACCTACTAGTATTACCCGCCTACCAATATCGCCTACCTGCCATGAAAACTCTGCCTTTGCTACTCTGTTCTTACTACTGCTCTAATTGCTGCTTCTACTTTTATATTATACTTCTTATATAATAAACCTATCATGTATATATAGGCTCTATCTTCCCCTCATATAAATAGTTCTTTCTCTTCTTATCTGTTGTCTTATCTCCTTAATAGACTCATATGGTTCCTCACAGTCTATATATTCTTGTTGTTCTTGTCAATCCCTATATCTAATTTAGTACTTGGTCTTCTTTACCTTTTCACTATAGCCTGCCATCACCATTGAACTGGAACTACTAAACTGCTCTTATTAAACCTCTCCTATCAAGTTTGTCAGGTCTTTGGTATTCAGCACTTGCAAAACTACTGTTACCCTGAACTAGCTGTATCCCTTAGTAGCACCAGCTTGCCGTCGTATAACAACAGAAGTCTAAGGAGGGTGGCGATGGAGGCAGAAGTAGAAGTACTATTGTATGTAGATAACCTGGTAGCAACAATCCTAAACTGGCATAAGTACTAGGATATAGTACAGCTCAGAAAGAAAGTGAAGGTGGCAATGGCAGAGATAGTAGAAGAAGATCAGATTCTACTAAGAGAGTTGAAGTGAGAGATAATAAAGTGAAGAAGAGATAGAAGAAGAAGAGGTAGATACTGAAGTAGCTAGAAGTCATTTTTGATAAGAGACTGACTTTCAATATATATTAATAAAATAGGCTAAGTAGTATGAGGAGGCTAGTAGAGGTACTCTCAGGACTGGGAAACTAGACCTAAGAGATGTTACTATAGAGCTGGTAGCAGGCATATATAGGGATAGTGAGGGTGGTAGCAATATAGAGGAGTGAAATTGAGTAAAGAGGCCAGAAGGAGTAGAAGAAGAAGATAGAGTAATTATAACTGCAAGTTTTAAAGAAAGCAGCTAGAGAGGGAAGAGTGTAACAATCCAACCCAGACCCCTCGCCCCAGACCCTCCAGCTCCGGTCCTATACTGGCAACCAACGTACTACTCGCCAGTACTCGTATACATGCAGCTGACCCTGACACCCTTGCAATTTGCCACACTCCTTCTAGCACTCCGATATATATCCCTGTACCTGTGAGCACGCTTAAGCAACATGGCCGCCAGCATCCCAGTCATTGCTTAACAACCCGAACCGAAGAACCTGCCAGAACCTGCTAGAAGAACCCGGATTCCCAGAACCCGGCGGAAAGCCGTAGAACCCGCCAGAAAGCTATAGAACCTGCCGGAAGCCATAGACCCTGCCGGAAAGCCATAGAATCTGCTGGAAACAGGTATCGCCGAGCTTATTCCCGGATATTCTTGACGCTTCTTCCTGCTTCCAGTCATTCCTTGGTTACCCATGTACTTCCTGTCATTTCCTTTGTTTTCCATGTACTTCTAGTCACTTCTCGGTTTTCCATGTACTTCGTTTGTTTGCTTGTTTGCTTGTTTGCTTGTTTGCCTGGATTTTCCACCGAGGGTTTTCTATAAAGAGGCCCTCCTCCCTCCTCCCTCTTGCTTCTCCATGCAACAACTTGTTTCCTACTCAAGTTGTGTATCTAGCCTTTTAATACATCTACGTCTCGATATCTCATAGTCCCGACCGCCTCTGCCTCCGCCTCCACCATGACCTCGCCTCGGCGCCCGCCGCCTACCCCGTACCCAGATCCTGTACCCTGACCCGGACCTGTTCATTACAAAGAGGTACTCAAGTAGAAGTAGTAAATATGGTTCATGGAGTAGAAGATATAGAGACAGTCCTAGATAGTATATAAGTAAGAGCAATTATCTAGGAGGTAGAGGTACTGTTAGAGCTAGCAGAGCTTTACATAAGTGACTTTAGAGGGAGTAAGGAGAGAGAGGAGAAAGCAAGAAACTGGAGAGACTAAAGGGTGTAGTAGGTAGTAGTCAAGAATAAGAAGTATGTAGTAGTACTAAACTACTAGTAAAGTTAGTTGGTGAGGTTCTTAGAGGAGGGGGAGAAGATCTCATAAGGAGAGGGATATAAGAAGGTAAAAGTAGAAGTAGTAGAGGAGCAGAAAGGTGAAGTAGAGATGAGAGGGGAGTAGAAAGTTAGAATTGGGGAAGCCAGAAGAAAAAGAACAGTCCTCTTCTCCAACAGCAGCAAGATCGAAGACAGCAAGATGAGAGCAGAAGTATAGGAGAGGTCAGTAGTAGTAGTAGAGATAGTGAGGAGAATAGTAATAGTATTTGATAGGAAGGTAAAGGGAGTGAAAAAGGCATTGGAGAGTATAGAGAAGGAGGTCTTTGTACTAATCTGTTTAGATTCTGAGGCTGCAATCATAGCAATTCAGAAGGTAGGCAGAAAGGGAAAGGGAAAGACAAAGGATATGAGAAAGGTAATGAATATAATAGTAAGGATAAAGAAGAAGGAGGGAAATATAAAGATGTTGTAGGTAAAAGCTTATATCGAAATCATAGGTAATAAAAGAGCAGATCAGTAGGCAAAGAAGAGGATGGTAATGCAAGGAAAGTAGGTGACCATTAGAAGTAAAGTGTGCCAGAGGGTAAAGGTGTGGAAGAAGGAGAAGAGAGGAGTAGAAAGCTTTATAGGAGAAAAGGTTATATATGTAAGAGTAGTAAATATAAGATAAACTCAACACCTATATGCAGAACAACAAAATCATAGACTATATTAATACTATGAAGAAAATAAACTATTTAGCCAATTACAATAATAAAATATTAAAGAATAAGATAGTTAAAGAGTTGAAAAGAAATATTGCCTAATTCTTCCTCATACAGCCAGGAGTATCCAATAAATCACTTGATGACTAGTGCAAATATATAATAGTAGTTAGTATATGAGATGAGTAAATAATGCAAGTTGTGGGTCATAGTGGTAGTAACAAACCTAGTAGCTATTTAAAGGGAAAACAATCTTTAGAGAAGAAAAAGGACAGTATAGAAACTATAATCTCTAAGTCCAGCTCATACTTCTCTGACTCCTTTAAGGAATTTAGTACCAAATGAAAAGCCAATAGGAAATACTCTTACTATAGAAGAAAAGGCCACACTTTTAGTAAATGTGTAGTTATAAAAATCATAAAAGAGTAGAAAACAACTCAGTTAACTAATCAGTTGAGTAATAAAAGCAAGAGAGATGATGACAAGAAGAAGGATAAAAAAGAGGTAAGAAAAATTAAACAAGAAAATAAAGGAGACTTAGCTAAGATACAGGCTTGCAGTTTAGCATTATGTATCACTACTCTTAATGAATCTGAATCAGAAAACTAAAAAGGCAGATCTTAGTTAATAAAGTATCTGCCTCTCCTCCTTCTCTAGTTGACTTCACTCCTCCTCCAATCTTCAAAAAATCTCTAGCAACAAAATCAATTATTTATAAAGCTAAGCTAAAATAAAAAGAAAATACTATCTCAAAATTAGTAATGATGGGAGTATATATTGACTCAAGAGCAGAAACATTAATACTCTCTAACAAAGTATCAATCCCATGCATCAAAAAAAAATTCTCTATTAAGTTCAAAGGAGCTGACAATGTGCTCTTACTAAACACTAGGATAGAGTATACTCTAAAGCTCCAAATAACTCTTATTGATAATACCAGTAAAGTTCATAGAGAACTTATCAACTTTGACATAGGTAATAGAAGAAAGTACTATAATACACTTTTGTCAATAATATGTATAGCTAGTTACCAGCTATATATTAATTATAACCTAAACTATATTGAACTAAATTATGTCAAATGCTCAGAATATATTAAGACTAGGTATTTTGAACTTAGTAAAGTGGAGGAACTTCATATAACTAAAGAATAGCAAGCTGAGTAAGTATTTTTTAGTGAGCATATATATATTGTAGGACAAAAAAATACTCCAAGTATGTATTTACTAAAAGGAAGCTAGTAAGCAAGTTATCTTTAATCTAGCTGCATGGAAGAAGAAATTTTCAAAGGTTTTTGACTCCGAGACTATAGCAAAACTACACCTGTATTAATCTTATAACTACTGCATACCTCTAAAAGAAGGACAATAACCTCCATGGGGATCTATCTATTGACTAAGTGAGAAAAATTAGAGATACTTAAAGAATATATTGAATAGATATTAAAAGAAAGAAAGATCCAACCCTTATAATTGTTGATAGGTATACATATTCTGTTTGTCCCAAAGGAGAATAGCAAACTCCATATAAGTATTAACTATAGAGACCTAAACTGAATTACCTTCAAGAACTGCTACCCCCTTCTACTAATGGCAGAACTCCAAAACTGACTTTATGAGGGCAAATACTTCACAACTCTTAACTTAAAGAATAGATACAACTTGGTATGAATTACTAAAAGGAATAAGTAGAAAACAGCCTTTAGGACTCAGTATGGCTACTACAAATATATAGTTATACTATTTAGACTCTACAATATACTAGCAACCTTCCAAAAGTTTATAAATGAAATCTTTAAAGACATAACATATCAAGATTTACTAGCATATATTAAGGACCTACTAATATATACTGAAACCCTAAAAGAATATAGTACAACCCTATAAGAGATATTATATAGGCTACACGAAAATGGTTTAACTATATGAGAGAAAAAATATAAATAGTATGTGAAGGAAGTTGAATTTTTAGGTTATTACCTCTTAGGAAAAGGAATCTCAATATCTACTAACAAAATCTAAGCTATTCTTAATTAGAAGATATTTGGTACTAATAAAGACTTTAATCTGAAGACAGATATATAATCCTTCTTAAAGTTTGCTAACTTCTACTAATGCTTTATTGAGGACTATAGTAAGATATACTTACTTCTAACTTAACTACTTAATCAAAAAGCAAAGCTAGTCTGGGGACCTCCATAAGAGAAAGCTTTTTAGTAACTCAAACAAGCTTTCACAACTACTCTAATTCTAGTATACTACTACCTAGAAGACGAAATTATACTAAAAATAGATGTAAGTGACTTTGTACTCAAAGAAATCCTAAGTTAGAAGCAAGAAGATAGCAAACTATATCCAGTTATATTCCATTTCTAAAAGTTCACCTCAGCCGAAATTAATTATAATATCATCGATAAAGAGATACTAGCTATGGTAGAATATATGATAAATACCTAGAAAGAATATTGTAAAGGTACTAAGTATACTATCAAAGTCTATACAAACTATAACAACCTCTGAATCTTCAATATAATTAAGAAGCTATCTCACTGTCAAGTATGATAGGTAGAAAAACTTGCCTTATTTGACTATATAATCATCTACTGAAAAGAAAAAGTGAATGCCAAAGCAGATACTTTATCTAGACATAATGACTACACCCTTAAGAAGTGGAGTAGATAGTGAGATCAGCAAGAAACTAAGTTCTAGAAAGAAGGAATATGGTAGGAAAAGAAAGAAATTTTGACTGCAAGAATGATAAAAGCTCTGAAAGTAGTAGTACTAACTGATGAATAGAGAAGCAAGCTAATCACCAAAGAGAAAAGGAACAAATAGTATATTCAACTTAAGAAATGCATCCAGTAGAAGAATGATAATATCAATAAATAATTCAGTATTCATAATAAACTCGTTCTATATGACAACTAGTTTGTGATACCAACAGCCCTTAGACAAGAAATACTTTAAATAAAATATAATTATCCTCTTGCCAGCTACCTCAGAATTGAAAAAACTATAGAACTTATTGGTAGGGACTTCTATTAACCTAATGCTCATAATGATATCATAAAATATATTAGTATATACTTGAAATGCTAAAGAAATAAGGTATGAAGATATAAGAAATACAGCCTCCTTTACCTATATGAGATACCATACCAACCATAGTTCTCTTTCAGTATAGACTTTATTACCAAACTCTTTCCTTCAGATGGCTTTACACAAATATGAGTAGTAGTAAATAGGTTCACTAAGATAGCTCACTTCATCTCTCTAGTAGAACAATCTATAGAACAATTAGCATCTACCTTCCTTTAAGAAATATGGCAACTCTACAGCTTACTAAAAACCATTATATTAGACTGAAATCTGAAGTTTACTTTGAACTTTTAGTAGAAACTCATAAAGAAACTCAAAGTCAACTTAATTATGAGTACAACTGTATACCCAAAAACTGATAGATAAACTGAAAGAGTCAATCAAATCTTCGAAAAGTACTTCTATAACTATGTTATCTACTACTAGGACAATTAGAACTAACTCTTATCCCTTATAGAGTTCGCATACAATAATGTATAATATAACTCTACTAAGACCTCACCTTTCTTTGCCAACTGCAGCTTTCATCCTCTTATTGATACCATCAATGAGGAAGAAGCTCTCAACGTACTCTCGAGAGAACTTACAAGAGAATAGGAATGGATTTGCAAGAAACTGAACAAAAAAATTGAATAAGCAGCTAAGTATTATGACTAATATCATACTCAACAACCCAATTTCAAGGAAGAAAACAAAGTTATACATAACGCCAAAAATATCTCAACAAAAAGACCTTCTAAGAAACTCAACACTAAGTTAATCAGACCCCTTACTATCAAGAAAGTAATACTAGGTAGTTTTACAGTCAATTGCCATCGGGTTCGAGGTTGAGTTCGCGTACGCCAACTCACTTACTTGGCACCGGGTCCTCCAGTGAGTTGGCGTACGCCTACTCAGTTGGCACTGGGTTCTCCAGTGAGTTGGCGTACGCCAACTCAGTTGGCACTGACTCCTCCAGTGAGTTGGCGTACGCCTCCTCAGTTGGCACTGGGTTCTCCAGTGAGTTGGCGTACGCCAACTCAGTTGGCACTGACTCCTCTAGTGAGTTGGCACTGACTCCTCTAGTGAGTTGGCGTACGCTATGAGCGGGCGCGAGGCTGCTCAGTCAACTATGCGCGGTTCCTCTACTAGGTGGTCCTCGAGTCACTGTCCGAAGGAGGCGAATCGCTATCTTGAGTAGTAGAAAGTCTCGATATGTGTATATTCGGCAATGGCAGTAGCGAGTAGAATGTGTAAGTACAATAAAAGAGTGCGGGAATGTGGTAAGTAGAAAAAGGAAGTAGTATAACGAGCGGCGATATCTACATGACTGTAGAAGACAGAGTAATCGTGCGTATGTACAAATGGATGATGTGTGTATTGTATATCTGTGTATGATACATGTGCAAAAGGAACAGAACCTCTTTATACCGCAGACCGTTCGGTCATTTCTAATCAACCCGGCTTACCCTCATCCTCACGTGCCCGTGCTACTTCACTATTGCTCTTGAACTTCCACGTGACCTACGGCGTTATCTGAGCCCAGCGCCAGCGCGGTTAGTAAATAAGTAGCAACTAGCAAGTAGGCGCGCGCCGCCTACCACAACGCCTACTCAGCTGGCACTGGGTTCTCCAGTGAGTTGGCACTGACTCCTCTAGTGAGTTGGCGTACGCCAACTCAGCTGGCACTGGGTCCTCCAGTGAGTTCGCGTACGCGGGCGCTGGAGGAGAAAAGAAAGGGGCTATATGGGGAGGGCACAGTGATGGATTGGACAAGGAGGGCTGCAACGGCGTTCACGAGATTGAGAACGGGAAAGGGGATGGGGAAGGAGTGGGAAGTCAGGATTGGGAAAGCGATGGAGGGGAGTGTATCTGGATGTGGAGAGAAGCAAACGGCGGACCACCTGGCGTTCAGGTGTGAGGAGGTAGAATACTTGGAAGGATGGGGAAGGTGGGAGGACATTGACCACAAGAAATGGACGGTAGAGCAGGAGAACGGGGAGGGAACGAATTTTTCGTTTGTGTGAAGGTGGCGGTGGAAGAAAGTTGTAGCCATTTTTATTGCCTCGTGGAGGTGGGGCGGGGAGGGGTCGGGTTTTCGTTTGTAGGGATGGTGGCGGAAGAGCTAGGTAGATAAGCCTGCCTCCGGGCTTCGAGGGTTTAGACCCAGGGGCCCTGCCATAGCGAATAGCTGCAAGCGGGGTCACGTGAAATAAAAAAAAAAAAATCCTCTACTGCTGAGTTCGTGAACGCCCACTGGGTCCTCTACTGAGTGGGCCTCCACTGAGTTCTTTTTTTTTTTTTTTTTTTATATATATCATTTTTCTCTTACTCTACTGAGTTTGCAAACACCTACTGAATCTGCTGAGTATTTGCCGTTCCGTAAAATGACCTATTTTCTACATGCACGATGAGGGCAATAAAATAACCTATAGATTTTCTACATGCGCGATGAGGGCAATTGCGATGTATTTGCCATAAGTCAAATTCAGTTCATTCTGCCACATCTCCCACCACCGAGGGAGGCCTGCCATACCTGTAAAGTTGAGCTCACTCTGCCACACCTTGCAGCATGAAAAGGGGTCTGTTGATAGGAGTATGCAGTACTTCTGAGGCCATCTACGTCTGCCGCACTTGTTGCCTTTTTCGTATCAAAGAACACTATGTGATTTTCAGCGTGTCTTGCTAGTGAAGTCTCAGCTCAGGCCTGAGACCATGAAACGTAATTCTGGCAGTATTAACTAGCAACCTGGAAGCATACTGATCAACAGTTCATCACGCTCAATCTGGTTGCATTATCCTAGTATAGTTTTTGAGGCTGAACAGTATACCATAACATCCGACGGCTGGAGTGGCCCAAGCAACCAACAACTGGAGCCCCTGTGTTTTATTATTACTGGCGTGATCCGACGGCTGGAGTGGCCCAAGCAACCACCAACTGGAGCCCCTTTGTTTTATCCTTACTCGTGTGCCGCTATGGCGAGATTTGCAATAATGTAAACTTCATCTCAATTCAGCAATGTCCTAAGAGGGTACCATATACATACTGCGATGTTGCCAAATTGAGATAATTATCCGCTGTAAGGGCACTAGATATATTTGGCCAATTGTGCATATATCAAGTATATTAAGCATGCGCATCTGAAAAAGAACTCAATTTCCCCAACCCGGAGTGGAAATTCACTCTCTGACCATGTGCATGAGATATTGGGGATATTGAGTATATTGAACGTCTTACACATATTGGCCACATGGATTAGATATTGAGAATATATTACTATATACATGAGATATTGTGTATAATTATACATTGGACTACGTGAATGAGATATTAGGTATATTACACATGTTGATTGTATGCGTAAGATATGGAACATGTTGAACGTATAGTATATAATGAGTGCATGCATGAGATGTTAGATACATTTAGTATGTTGTGAGGTTCCGACGTTTTTTCACATAACTCCACTTGCAGCTATCCAGTATAGGAGGGTAGGTATCTAATGAAAATGACCCAATCTCTACATACGCTTACAAGCACGACGAGGACATTTTTCATGCATTTACTATGCATAAAATGGTCTATCTTCCACATGCGTAACGAGGGCATTAGCGACAAGGGCATTGGCGACGAGGGCATTGGCGACGAGGGCATTGGCAATGAGGGCATTGGCAACGAAGAGGCAATTTGCAATGTATTTAACATGCGTATGCTACACATGCCCAATGAGGGGACTTTTGATGCATTTCGCATGTACAAATGGTCTACTATATTTTTTACATGCGTGAGAAGCCCATTTGCGACGTTTTTAACATGCGGAGAATGATCCATTTTCTACACACGCGGGTGGGGCATTTTTGACGTATTTACCATGCAAAAAGCAACCTATTTTCCACATGTGTGACGAGGGTATTTGTGACGTATTCACTATGCCCATTTGTGGCGTGTTTAACATGCACAAAATGACCCACTTTTTACATGCCCATATGCGACGTATTTAACTAACAAATGCCAAATGGCATATACGCGCACCCAGGGTATTTTCAACGCATTTAGTATGCCTATTTCAGAGGGCGAGGAGGCAATTTTCTGAGTAATATGCACAAAACGGTCAGACAGAAAAATAAGTATTTGGACAGGGGATAAATGCATATTTATGCCCCATGCAGTATTTGGCCATATTTTCGTATGCTTGGCTGGTGATAGCCATAAGACAGTCCAAATTTCGTAATAGGGTGTCCAAATTCATTATGTAAGAAAGTATTTGGACAGCTGACGTGATGAAATTTGGACGGCTGACATAATAAATTTGGGCCTGTTTTACCGCCAAGCATACCAAAATATGCCGAATACCGCACAGCGCATAATATGCATCTATCCCCTGTCCAAATACTTATTTTTCTGTCTAGTAGCGACCAGTACAAGTGCTATTTTGCCTGGCCTTGGCAAACTGGGGCCGACTCCTTACTTGGAGTACCCTTTTGTGAAAATCGGATTTTTTGTCAAATCAGAAACAGGTTTTCGGTCCAAAAATCCACCGGAATTTATGCACACCAAGTCCTGAATATTGCATCAAGGCCCGCCAAATGCATCATATACATGCAGTTGTCGCAAAAATCCGACCGGATTTTTTGTGCAAAAAAACGCGAAAATAAACCGGTTTAACTGGTTTATAACATGAAAATACCAGATAAAATTTTGTGTGGAGATGACCGGATTTTCCGGACTTGATAAAATTCTGAAATCCGGAAAATCTGGCCAGATTTTTCTAATCTGAATACCGCTAATGACCTGCGCCGTGGTTAACTGCTATAGCGACCAGTGCGAGTGCTATTTTGCCTGGCCTTGGCAAACTGGCACCAGCTCTTACTCGACAGTTGTGCGGTGAGCCGTTTTTAACATGCGCAAAATAGTCAATCTATTATAGTACTGAGTTACATCCCTCTTGGCGTCCACCTAACCCCTGTCAAAAAAGACCTTGGCGACAACCGCGAATACCATCTTCTATTATAGTACTGAGTTACATCCCTCTTGGCGTCCACCTAACCCCTGTCAAAAAAGACCTTGGCGACAACCGCGAATACCATATCAACGTACTGAGTGAAATGTTCATATACTCCTGAACCTCAACATACCCCTGAACCTTCGTCATAAGGCACATATTAATGTGGAATATGCCAAACGCCCGACAATACCTATATCAAGAGTTTCCATCACATTTCGTATGGAATCAACCTTCACGGAAATAGACACCACGACAATGAGGAGTTGCAATTGGCCGTATCTATCACTGCAATCCCTTTATGTGAAATGTTCACATTCTCCTGAACCTCAACATACTCGGCATAAGATACAGAAGAATGAGCCAAATTTTATAGATATGATATATCTCTCTCACTATCAGGAGATGAAGCATAACGAGTTCAATTTGACAGGTACAGCAGCAGCTTTTCATAACATAATAGTAACAGAGTGAGCTGAATTTAACAGGTATAAGAGTACAATTTGACTGGTATTGGATGGCACGAGATACAGCTGAACAAATCAAATTTGACAGGTATGGTAGGTCCATTTCACCTCGCGAGATGTAGCAAAATGAGCTGAATTTGATAGGCACTTTGTCAAGCACAACAGCTTCTCAATGGTGTGTGCTACAAGCGGGGTCATGTGATTTAAAAAAAAAAAAAAAAAAAAAAAATTCTCAATGGTGTGAGATGTAGCAGAACGAGTCAAATTTGACAGGTATAGTAGGTCCATTTCACCCCGCGAGATGCCGCAAAATGAGCCAAATTTGACAGGCACTTTGACAGGCATGACAGCTCCTCAATCGTGTGAGGTGCAGCAGAACGAGTCAAATTTAACAGGTATAGTAGGTCCATCTCAACCCGCGAGATGCAGCAAAATGAGCCGAATTTGACAGGCACTTTGACAGGCACGACAGCTCCTCAATTTGACAGGTACGACAGCTCCTCAATAGTGCCACATGCAGCAGAACGAGTCAAATGTGATAGATATGGTAGGTCTATTTTACCTCGCAAGATGCAGCAAAATGAGCCGAATTTTACAGGCACTTTACAGGTATGATAGCTCCTCAATGGTATGAGATGCAGCAGAATGAGCAGAATTTAATAGGTATAACAGTCTCCCTCAATGGCGTAAGATGTGGTCAAGTTGACAGATATGACCTTGACAGGGAAAAATGAGGCAGAATAAGCTCAATTTAACAGGTATGACAGCTTTCTCTCAATGGCGCAAGATGTGGCCGAATGAGCTCAAGTTGACAAGTATTACAGGACTCTTTCCATAGCGTAAGAGCAGCAGAATGAGCTGAATTTGACAGGTATAGTAGGTCTCTCTTGCCCTGCCATGGCGAATAGCTGCAAGCGGAGTTACGTGAAATTAAAAAAAAAAGAGTAGGTCTCTCTTGATAGCACGAGATGCAGCAAAATGAACTCAATTGGACCGGTGTGTAGGTCTCCCTTGACAATACAAGATACAGTAGAATAAACTAACTTTAACAAGTATATAGGTATGGCAAGACTCTTCTACGGCACGAGATACAAAAGAATGAGCCAAATTTCCCTCTCTTACCAGCGTGAGATGTAGTAAAACGGAACTCAATTTGATAGGTATAGTAGCACCTTTCCACAGGAGAGTAGCAGAGTGAGCCAAATTTGACAGGTATAATAGGACTCTTTCCGCATTATGAGATATAGCAGAATGAGCGCAATTTGATAGTTATTCGATAGCACAAGATGCAGCAGAACGAGAGTCGAATTTGACAGGTATGGCAGGTCTATTTCAGCCTGGGAGATGCAGCAGAATAAGCCGAATTTGACAGGGATTGGTAGATCTCTCTTGCTAACATGAGATACAGCAGGGCGAGCACAATTTGACAGGCATGACAGCTCCTCAATAATGTGAGATGCAGCAGAATGAGCCGAATTCAATAGGAATGGCAGTCTCTCGATGGTATGAGATGAGGCAGAATGAGCTCAATTTAACAGGGTATGACAGCTTCCTTTCGATGGCATGAGATGAGCCAGAATGAGCTCAAGTTGACAAGTATTACCGGACTGTTTCCATAGTGTGAGAACAGCAGAATGAGCCAAATTTGACAGGTACGGCAGGACCCACCTGGCAGCGTGGAACATGGTAAAATGTGCTCAATTCACAGTTAAGGCTGGCCCCTTTCAATGGTGCAAAGTGAGGCGGTATGGCTCAATTTGACAGATACAACAAGACCTGCTTTGATGGTGCGAGATATGCCAAAATGGGCTCAATTTACAATTTTACAGGTATGGCAGATTACTCTCGATAGTGTGAGATGGGGCAAAATGAGAATGCGCTGGACTGGTACAGCATGGCGGGGTGGTAAAGGGGCAGCTGCCAAAGGTTACAATCATCGGCTACTATAGTACCTACTGACTCAGTCTCCATTCCCCACCCTTTACTGTTTTTTAAATCGCAAGCACTCTATAGATAGCGATAGCTATGTCTACTCTTCATCATCACCCTCAGCCTTCAATTCTTCCACTTTCTTATATCCTCTTGCCATCATTCCAGCTGTATTAGTTATATCCTTTTGTAACCTTTCAATTACCTTATACCTGTTAATATTCTCACTTGCATAGCATTTATACGTGGGTCTAGAGGGCGGATAAGGAAGCTGGATACACCTAAAAGGGCATATGCTGGACATCTGAGCAATATCATTGTGGGTAGATATTAACCGGAATTTAGGTAGAGTTTATGGGCTGTAACGAGGGTTTCGCTATCCATAGGTTCTACAATTATTAGCATTATACTCCACAAAATATATAAAATTAATACTAGAGCTCCCTAGATGCAGGAGTGGGATTACGTGATATTATAAATAACAATGAGAATATACTGATATGAATAAATGCAGAGAAACGAGATTGTACAGTCATGGAACTGGTAAAGAGTGTACAGTCACTTGACGCCGACTTTACGGGTCCCTTATCCACTACCGCTACACCTACACTCACCCTCGCGGTCGCGAGGTGGCCACATGCTAGTTTCTATGTACACGACGAGCCCATTTGCAACGTATTTAACAGGCGCAAAATGGTCTATTTTCTACAGGCATGACGAGAGCATTGGCGACATGTTTACCATGCGCACAATGGTCTCCATTGGTGATGTAGTCATCATACGAAAAATGACCTAGTGTCTACATGCGCGACGAGGACATTTTTGACGCATTACCATGCACAAATGGTCTGTTTTCCACATGCGCGACGAGGGCATTTTCGACGTATTTACCATGTGCAAAATGGTGTAATTTCCATATGCGCGACGAGGGCATTTTTAATGCATTTAGGATGCGTAAAGTAGCTACGCGATGAGGCAATTTTCTGACGTATTGAGCTTGTGCAAAATGGCCTATTCCACACATGCGCGGTGAGCCAGCTTTCGACGTATTTAACATGCACAAAATTGCCTATTTTAGGTATCTATGATTTGCCAGCTTAGGGCGTATTTCATGTGCCTATTTCCATAGGCGCAAGGCTACATTATTGCAAAACGGGGTGCCAGTGGTCAGGCCGCATGTACAACTCTTGCCACTAGCCTATAGACACTAGAAACCGGTGCCACCTTGGCATGATACCATTTCCTAGTACCGATTTGGCCGTGGAATGGGTGCTAAAACCACTACTGAATTGGATGCACTGAAATGGCACGGAGTTCGTCAGCTAGGGTGGAAATCACATTGTGGCCCTTGGGTAATGCACATGGCGGATAGGGCATTACTCCTTGCGCATGCACATGCTAAATACATCGAAAATACCTTCGCATGCATGAGTGGAATAGGCACGTTAAATTCGGCAGAAAATTGCGTTGCTGAATGTCGGATTACCATACCCAATGACCATTCACTTGCTGCTATCAGATTCTTTAAAATACTACATGATGCAAGATTTATTCTCCGAACTAATTACATTTCATCTACCATCGTGCCAAGTAGCCAAATCTATCCATGTACCACTGTGAGTCCAGCTCTATTGGAAGTAGATAAGCTATTCCAGAGATGCTGCGAATAGGCATCACCCACTGATGCGGGGAGTCGGCAGACAGACTTAAGGCATACCATCCGGAGCTTTCCAGTCCGCAAAAGGGCCCATCCTGCAAAGTGAGGAGCCAGTTTTCAATGCATTCAACATGCCTCTCCCACACATGGCAATTTTCTGATGAGCTCATTTGCGACGTATTTAACATGCGCAAAATGGTCTATTTTCCACATGCGCCATGAGCTCATTTGCGACGTATTTAACATGCGCAAAATGGTCTATTTTCCACATGCGCGATGAGCCCATTTGCGACGTATTTAACATGCGCAAAATGGTCTATTTTCCATATGTGCGACGAGCCCATTTGCGACGTATTTAGTAGGCACAAAACGGTCTATTTCCTACAGGCGCGACGAGAGTATTGGTGACATATTTATTATGGGCACAATGGTCGATGTAGTTACAATTGGTATTGTTCTCTCACCTCTAGAGCGGGGAGTTAGGGAGTCGCCCATACAAAAATTTCAACCGTACGCCGGGTGGGTGCCAAGGGTATTTTCCTTCAAACCTTGGGTATGCGGCATCAATTAAAAAGTTGGACGCTTTTTTTCTATGCTAGCATGAGCATTTCTGATGCTAGCCACAAATGGGGTTTTGTTTTTCGACGCCAGCTAAATTGGTTTGACGCTTTCCGGAATTAAAATCGCTAGCACGCATATCACATAACTTATTTTTTCTCACATTACGGCCCTTGCTTCCACTCTGAGTATATGGACACTGTAGTAGTATTTATACATTCTGTTAACCAATAAAAGTACAGCTGGTCACAGTCGCGCAACTGGTAGGGTGCGAGCCGAAGAAGCGGGGTGTTCTACCCACCCAGTAGGCAGCCCGAGTGTGGCCCAGGTTCTGAGTTCGAACCACGGGGTGACTGGCTACTTGTACTTTTTTGCATTGCATAGTATCAACTTTTGACAAATTTCATGTCGGCAAAATGGCCTGTCCAAATATGCACAGGAAGCCAATTCAACATATGCAGATTGGTCTATTTTCTGCATGCCGGAGGAGCCAATTCTCTAGTCTCGTAACCAGCCAAGCCTCGTCATTTTTAACATGTGCAAAATGGTATATTTTATTTATACATGTGCAACGAGCCAATTGTGACGTATTTAACATGCGCCAAATGGCATATATACGCGACCAGGTATCCGTATTTTCAACACATTTAGTATGCCTGTTTCACACATGGGCAGGAGGCAATTTTCTCATGTATTTAACATGCACAAAATGGTCTATTTTCTATATGCACGATGAGGGCATTTGCGACGTATTTAGCATTTGCAAAATGGTCTGTTTTATGGCCTGCCCGGTGGTTGATGCCTTGCACAGTAATTTTTTTTTTTTTTTTTTAACATCATTGTCATCTAAATTGTGCTGCTGTGCAAAGGTGCGCTGCCGTTGCTCTGAAGAAATGGATCCGCCGCGTATGTACTAGACAGAAAAATAAGTATTTGGACAGGGGATAAATGCATATTTATGCCCCATGCAGTATTCGGCAGAAACTAGCATATTTTCGTCTGGTGATAGCCATAAGACAGTCCAAATTTTATGATAGGGTGTCCAACTTCATTATGTAAGAAATAATGAATTTGGACTTTTACACCTATTCTTTACTGCCAAGCATACGAAAATATGCTAGTTTCTGCCAAATACCGCATAGCGCATAATATGCATTATCCCCTGTCCAAATACTTATTTTTCGGTTATCCTGGTGCTGAGTCATACGTGAAGTGAGTCATTCCCGTCCTAGCTTAGGCTTCGCTTTCTCCTCTCTCATCTCCGTACTCCTTAGAAAACAACGCCGCAGCCCCATCACGATAGCAGCCACCTCCGCCTTCTATTCCGGCGAAACAAACCTTGCAAACCCGCAAACACGCAGCATCTCGCCTTCACAGCATCCCCCCTTCGCAGCAACTGCCTTCCCCTCCTAGCTCTCAGCAGCTCCTCAGGTACGCCACGCAATACCCCCCTCACAGTCTCCCCCCCGCAGCAAGAGCATCTCACTCAAACTTTTTTACAGAACTCCTCGTCGCGCACTGAATTTACGCGTGGTGAGTTCACGCGCCGCAGAAGAACTCATACGCCGCAGAACTCGCGCCGATTTTACGCATGCTGAATTCCTGAGGTGTACTCACGCCTAACTTACCTACTGGCCGACCTGCCAGCCTAACACCTTCACATTTTCACTTGCTTGTTGCTTCTTCACTTCTCCTTTCACTTTTTGCTAGACTATTCACTGTGTAAAACATCCTGTGCGTAGTGCCTGAATTTTTACAAAGTTAGCACCTTAATTATTTGTGCGCAACGCCTAATAATTTTGGTGGAAGATGTCGGACGCGGAAGGAGAAAGGAGATTTGAGAGAGTTCGAGAGGTGAATGCTGAGGTGGAGGCAATAATGCCCATTAGGAAGCCCGGGGAGTATGCTGAAGTCTTCCACAGGCATATCCGGAGCTTGGTGAATTCGTTTAATAAGCTTCCAATTATTTCAACTACCGTTTCCTTTCAAGCCTTAATGGCTGATCAAAACAAAAAAATTAAGCGCTCTGATGTAGAGCACGATCAACTTTTTGAACAGGCCACGTTAACGGAAGTGAGTGGAAGGTGGATGTCTTCGGAAGGTAGTGAATTACTGGTTTTTTGGAAGGGGGGATTAAATGTAAGTATGCGTTTTTTTTTGGGGGGGGGGTTATATAACAGGCTATGATCCTATGGCAAAAATCTATATACCTGATCCGGCTGCCCTCTACGTCCTCCTGCTTTCACTCCGGTTACCCGCCGGCTGCCCTCCACGTCCTCCTGCTTTCACCCCGGTTACCCGCCGGTTACCCGCCGGCTGCCCTCCACGTCCTCTACTTTCACTCCGGTTACCCTCCGGCTACCCTCCGCGTCCTCCTACTTTCACTCCGGTTGCCCTCCGGCTACCCTCCATGTCCTCCTACTTTCACTCCGGTTGCCCTCCGGCTACCCTCCACGTCCTCTTACTTTCACTCTGGTTACCCTCCGGTTACCCTCCACGTCCTCCTACTCCTCCGGAGGGTAGCCGGCTTCCCTCCGGTCACCCTCTACGTCCTCCTACTCCCACTCCTCGTTTTATTTTATTTGCTGTTGCGTATATATACTAACTTAAAAATTATAGTATCCCATTGGAAAATCGGCAGGTATTCAAATGCAAAAAGATACTGTTACAGCCATTGATTCCTTAGAAGAGGAATATTCACCACCTCCTCCAGGGAAAGAGGATTGCCGTTACTCTAAAGTGGCTTTACTTTGTCAAAGACACTCTATTTTTGGAGTATATCACTTGGCATATTGGATGCATAAAGGACATACTTTTACTCCGCCTACTTTATCTAGGCATATTGGATCTGCCGGCTACAAGCAGCGGGCTGTAGGTGCTTTTTTTAATAATATTTCTCAATTAATTCAAGTTATTGGAATGCTTTTTTTAGTTATTGATCCTGATTGTTATTTACGTTATTGGAGGCTTTTTCAGGAAGATTGTTCTAATAATGTACCATGTTTTTTGCTGAACACTTCTCGTCGTGCCTGTTTTTATGGACTTGCTTTATTGCGGAATACTCAAGTTGAAGCTCACAAAAACTATAATGATACTCCTGATGGTTGGGTGGCTATGTGTTGTTGGGGAAACTTTCCTGGGGGAGAGTTAGTTTTACCTGATTTAGGGATGAAGTTAAAGTTTCAGCAAGGGGATGTTATTTTTTTTCGTTCTCGTTTACTGGAGCATTTTGTTGCGGACTTTGATGGTGCTCGTTCCAGTATTGTTTTTTTTTCACATGAGAAGATTTTAAATAAAACTTGGCTTTAAACTCGATTAATCTTTGTCCGGCATCTCCCTGAGATGGACTGTAATGCCCCGGTTCCATATGAATAAACTCTAGTGGAACCGGAGCAATCTGTTTTGATTTTTTGTGATTTTTTTTGTGGCTTAATGTATTAACTGTAGAACATTTATGTCACGCGTGGCGGCGGGTGGCGGCGGGTGCTGCCTGTCACCGATCACGATCAGTTACCCTGAACTATTTTAAGGTCCACTGAGTTCAAGGAATCTCATTAACTTGCCCACTAGCACAGTTTTGGATAATGACAAGTATACTTTTGGATAAGCAGCGCTTAAGGGTTATGATTACACTGTTTGGATAACAATAATTGTACTGGAGGCACGGCACTTAAGGAATTACGCTTTTTGGATAACATCGATCATGCTGAAGACACGGAGCTTAAGGAAGCCTTTCTACATCTCTCTATTTCTGTGTTGCCCTCTCCTGTATTTAAAGACTCCTTTTCCACCCCGTACTCTAGACCCCTCAAGCAATAAATATATACTCTCCTGGCTATACTTTTTCCTCTATAACTATAAGCAGCGTTCTGCTTAAACCTGTGAGCATTGCGTGGCCCGCCTGACTCGATCTGTGACTCCGTCCTGGCTACTAGCTCCCTGAGGCCGGACGTCGGTGGAGATGATGGACTGGGCGGCGGAGTAGACGGAGGATTTATTACACGTTCATTCTCATTTTATGGTTTTATTGCGAGTTACTATTCAGTTACTGTCTTGCATGTATCTAAACCCTCGCCATAGCCTACAAGGCGGCACACGAGTAATGCCATAAAAAAACAAAAAAAAAAAAAAAACAATCCCTGAGGCCGGTCTGTTACACTGCTAAGGGATACGGCTGATTCAGGGTAACAGTAGTTTCGCAAGCGCTGAATGGAAGAGGCTTGACATAAGAGGCTTGCAGGAGTTCAACGGTTCCAGTTTAGCGGCAATGGCAGGTTATGGTGAAAGGCAGAGAAGATCAGGTACTGAATTAGATTCATAACCTATTTACTATACAATGCCTTAGAGTTAGGGGCAATGCACTTCTGAACCTATATATCTATATCGTTCCATGCGGAACGGTTTCCACCAATGCCTATACCTCTATATCATTCTGTACGGAACAGTTTCCTACCTATGCCTATGCCTCTATATCGTTCCGTGTAGAACTGTTTCCTACCTATAGCTATACCTCTATATCAGTCCGTGCGGAACAGTTTCCCACCTATGCCTATACTTCTATATCATTTCGTATGGACTAGGAATGGTTTCCCACCTATGCCTATGCCTCTATAACGTTCCGTGCGGAACGGATGGGTCTTGAGCTTAAGCTCAAGGCCGTCGGGTCAGAACAGGCTCAAGGCCTTCCGTCCAGAGCAGGCTCAAGGCCTTCCGTCCAGAGCAGGCTCAAGGCCTTCCGTCCAGAGCAGGCTCAAGGCCTTCCGTCCAGAGCAGGCTCAAGGCCTTCCGTCCAGAGCAGGCTCAAGGCCTTCCGTCCAGAGCAGGCTCAAGGCCTTCCGTCCAGAGCAGGCTCAAGGCCTTCCGTCCAGAGCAGGCTCAAGGCCTTCCGTCCAGAGCAGGCTCAAGGCCTTCCGTCCAGAGCAGGCTCAAGGCCTTCCGTCCAGAGCAGGCTCAAGGCCTTCCGTCCAGAGCAGGCTCAAGGCCTTCCGTCCAGAGCAGGCTCAAGGCCTTCCGTCCAGAGCAGGCTCAAGGCCTTCCGTCCAGAGCAGGCTCAAGGCCTTCCGTCCAGAGCAGGCTCAAGGCCTTCCGTCCAGAGCAGGCTCAAGGCCTTCCGTCCAGAGCAGGCTCAAGGCCTTCCGTCCAGAGCAGGCTCAAGGCCTTCCGTCCAGAGCAGGCTCAAGGCCTTCCGTCCAGAGCAGGCTCAAGGCCTTCCGTCCAGAGCAGGCTCAAGGCCTTCCGTCCAGAGCAGGCTCAAGGCCTTCCGTCCAGAGCAGGCTCAAGGCCTTCCACCAGGAAGCAATGCTCCTATGGTTCCACCTATACCTATACCTCTATATCGTTCCATGCAGAATGGATAGGCTCGAGGCCTTCCAGCCGGACGAGGCTCAAGTCCTTCTGCCCCGAAGCAATACCCCCCATGGTCCTATCTATACCTATACCTTTATAGCATTTCGTGTGGAACAGCTGGGTTGATTACAAGCGGCACAAGGTTTTTTCTTCACAATTAGGAAAAAAAAATGCAAAGGCCCGCTGGCTGTCTACCAAGTTCAGCTCATTCTACCTCATCTCATGGTGTCAGGTCGGAGCTGTCGTAGGTATGAAACGCAGTTCATTCCACCTGATCTCACGCCAGTGGGTCGGGGCTGCCACATCTATCAAATTCAGCTCATTCTGCATTATCTCGTGGCGTCGAATCGGGCTGGCCGTACATGTCAAATTCACCTCATCTCTGGCCGTCAGGCCACACCTGCTCTACCAGTCAAATTCTCAGCTCATTGCAGCTCATTTCGTGCCCTTGGGTCGGAACTGCCATACATATCTCATGCCGAAATGGCTACCGAAATGGCTACTGAGTTCGCTGCCACAATAGCTGCCGAAATGGCTACCGAAATGCGTACTGAAATGGCTGCTGAAAATGGCCGCTGAAATGGCTGCCAAAATACGTGCCGGAATGGCTACCGAAATGCATGCTGAAAAGGCTGCTAAAATGGCAGCCGAAATGGCAGCCGAGACGGCTACCGAAATGAATGCTGAAAAGGCAGCTGAAATGGCAGCTGAAATGGCTACCGAAATGCGTGCTGAAATGGGTGCCAAAATGGCTGCCAAAATGGCTACCGAAATGGCTACTGGAATGGCTAGGGCCAGCCATGCCTGTCAAATTCAGCTTATTCCACTTCATCTTGTACCATCGGGTCGCACCGACTATACATATCAAATGTATGCTGCCATTGCACTGCAAAGCTGTGCGCTTCAAAAGTCCGGTGCCATTGTGCTCCCAAAGTGCGCTGCCATTGTGCTATGAAAGTGCGTTGCCATTGCGTCTCATCATGCCAAGAAACCATGGAGCTACAGCCGCTCCATGGTTTCTTGGCACAGGTGCTATCCATGGTTTCTTGGCATAGGTGCTATACATTTCATGATGTTGAAAGAGACTCGCCATACCTGTCATATTGACCTCATTCTGCCATTCTCGTGTCATCGATTGGGCCCTATGGTACGTGTCAGATAATTTCGCGAATGAAAGGGCCCCGCCATACATATGAAATTGCACTCATCATGCCACTCTCGTGCCATCCAACGGGCCCTACGGTACGTGTCAGATTCAGCTCACGTTCACACATCTCACGATGTTGAAAGGGACCCGTCATATATATGAAATGCACACATTGTCCTTACGGCCGCCACACACCAAGCCACGACCGCTGGGAAGCCATGATCGCCGGCAAGCCATGACTGCCGGTAAGCCATGACCGTTGGTAAGTCATGATTGCCGGTAAGTCACGACTGTTGGCAAGCCACGACCGCCCAAAATCGGCACAGCGCTACAATACGAATACGAGACCGTAACAGAAGCAGGATTAAGACAAGACTATAAGGCCCTGCGAGCCACGGAGAGAAACCAGGCAGGCTTAAATTACCGGCCCTTGCAAATCGCCGACCGGAGGAAGTATCTCTCGACGCTGGCGGGGATCCTGGGAAACAAAGGACTGAAAGAATGGAGATACCACATAGGGAAGGCCGAATCACCGGAATGCCGATGGTGCGGGGAGGCCCCGGAAAACTGGGAACATGTACGGAAAGACTGCAGGGCGTGAGCTAGGAAATGCGGGGGGGCGGAAGGTATAAGACAGATTGATAAGGGAGTAAACATACGGGAGATCTTGGAATGGGCACGGGGAGAATAGATGAGAGTGACGCATATATTTCACTTATTTTATGTATTTAAATATCGCCATAGCCCATAGGGCGGCATGCGATTAATGAAAAAAAAAAAAAAAAAAAAAAAGCCACGACCGCCAGCAAGCCACGACCGCCGGCAAGCCACGACCGCCGTAGTGAGCGGCACGAGCTAGCTCGAGCCGAGCTGGAGGGTGAGCTCGAGCTGGCGTGGCATGAGCTCGAGCCTGGATTGATTATATACATAATATTGACAAACTAAACTAAACTAAGCTAAATTTTCATCTTTCTCACTACTATCAGCTAAATTGTGCATTTCGAAGTTGTTGGTAGGTCAGAATGAGCTCCAAGTCTCTAATTATTACTATAGTAGGTATTTACAGTTTATGAAACCTTGCACTGGCTAAGCATTTTAGCGAGCTGTCAAGAAAAACACAAGCATGATCTTGGCTCGTTTGAGCTCGAGCTGGCTCGGCTCGTGCCGCTCACTAGACCGCCGGCAAGCCACGACCGCCGGCAAGCCACGACCGCCGGCAAGCCACGACCGCCGGCAAGCCACGACCGCCGGCAAGCCACGACCGCCGGCAAGCCACGACCGCCGGCAAGCCAAGCCACGACCGCCGGCAAGCCACGACCGCCGGCAAGCCACGACCGCCGGCAAGCCACGACCGCCGGCAAGCCACGACCACCGGCAAGCCATGACCGCCTCCCGTCTCCCGCCGGCAAGCTCATAGAACCGGCTAGCTATAGGTAGCTAGCAAGCTGCCAGTATAGCCCGCCTGCCACTATAGCCCTCCTGCCAGTATAGCCTGCCTACCAGTATGGCCCACCCGCCATTATAACCCGCCTGCTAGGACCCATATGCAAGCAGACAAGCTCCGTGGTAGTTTACCTGGAAACACCAACGGAAACCGGGAAAGTTAGACTCGGAGGAAGGTGGTTACGGACAAGTGTGTACGAGACAGACAGGGGAAGGAAGTAGGAAGGTCACTGGGGTTACGTCTTTGACTTCTCACCCGCATCACATCACGTACGAACACCGCGGGCACCACATGTCCTTAGCCGTTTATCTTTTCTTTCTTTTAAGTTTAATAAAACACCTCGCCATAGCCCATAGGGCGGCATGCGAGTACTGATATAAAAAAAAAAAAAAAAAAATAGGACCCAGAAATCCCTTGTGTCATTGTTAGGTATTCTATTTTCAACTCTTAGTTTCATATGTTCTTGTTATTCTTGTCAATCCCTACATCTAATTCGGTACTTGGTCTTCTCTGCCTTTTCACCATAGTCTGGCATCGCCGCTGAACTGGAACCACTGAACTACTACCGGCAAGCTTCTCCTGTCAAGGCTCTGCCGTTCAGCGCTTGAGAAGCTACTGTTACCCTGAACCGGTCGTATCCGTTAGCAGCACCAGCTCGCCGCCGCGTGACAATTGGAGCTCAGCTTGTGCCCTTGCGTCGGCACAGCCATGTGTATCTAATGCTGAAATGGCTGGTGAGTTGGCAGCCAAAATGGCAGCCGTAATAGCAGCTGAAATGGCAGCCGAAACGGCTACCGAAATGAATGCGGAAAAGGCTACCGAAATGAATGCTGCAAGGCTGCTGAAATGGCAGCCGAAATGAATGCTGAAAAGGCTGCTGAAAAGGCTGCTGAAATCGCTGATGAAATGGCCGCTGAAATGGGTACCAAAATGGCTACCGAAATGGCTACTGGAATGGCTAGGGCTAGCCATGCCTGTCCAATTCAGCTTATTCCACTTCATCTTGTACCATCGGGTCGCACCAACTATACATATCAAATGTATGCTGCCATTGCACTGCGAAGCTGCGCTGCCATTGCGCGCTGCCATGAGGTGTGTATACGGCAGGCAGAAATGGCTACGGAGTTGCATATACTGGGAGCTGGAATTCGTAATGGCCACGGAGGTGTATATGCAGCGGGCCGAAGTGGCTACGGAGGTGTATATACGGCGGACCAGAATGGCTACGGAAGTGTATATACTGCGGGCCAGAATGGCCACACAGGTATATATGCTGCGAGCTGGAATGGCGACGAAGGTGTTTATGCTGCGGGCCGGAATAGCCATGGAGGTATACATGCTACAGGCCGGAATGGCCACGGACGTGTATATGCTGTGGACCGGAATGGCTATGGGGGTGGATATGCTGTAGGCTGGAATGGCTAGGAGGTGTATCTGCAGGGCGGAATGGCCACGGACGTATATATGCTATAGGGCGGAATGGCTATGAAGGTGTATATATGGTAGACCGGAAGGGCAGCTATTAGGCGTGGAGCGCCAGCAGAGCGGAGCAGTTGTTGTTGAATTCAGCTATGCATTGGGCCGCACATCAGGCTACACTTTGGGACCTGTATTCGGCCATTCATTAAACCACACGTTCCATTACTGGAACAATCCAACCCGGACCCCTCGCCCAAGACCCTCCAGCTCGTTGTGGGTAAAAGCTCACATCGGAATCGCAGGCAATGAGAAGGCGGATGAGTGGGCGAAGAAGGGGACGGTGATGCAGGGGAAGGAGGGGGCCGCCGGAAGTGGGGTGCGCCAGAGGGTGAAGGCGTGGAGGAAGGAGAAGAGAGAAGTGGAGGGCTTTGGAGGAGGAAAGGTCATGGAGTGGAATAGGATAGCAGTATCCAATTTCACTGCCTGGCGCCTGAAGAGAGGGAGGTGTGCAGTGTGGTTGAAGAGGATAGGGGCGGCTGAGTCGGATAAGTGCAGGTGCGGGGAGGTGCAAACCGGGGAGCACCTCGCTTTCCGATGCAGAAACCAGAAGAACCGTCCAGAAGGCTTTGAGAGGTGGGGCGACACGGAAAAGAATTGGAAGAGAAAGGCGGAGAATGGGGAGGAGTATGACGTTTTGGAGAATTTCTTCGCTGGGGTCAAGTTCTAGAAGCTAGGAGAGGGGGGGGCGACGGCGCGTGGGGGCCATGTACGTAGAGAGTTAGTTTAGCCTGTCTCCGGGCTATGAGGGCTTGCCCAGGGACCCTGCCATGGCCAAGTGCTACAAGCGGGGTTATGTGATTAAAAAAAAAAAAAAAAAAGGACCCTCCAGCTCCGGTCCTATACTGGCAACCAACATACGACTCGCCAGTACTCGTACACGTGAAGCTGACCCTGACACCGTTGCAATTCGCCGCACTCCTTCTAGCACTCCGATAAATATCCCTGGACCTGTGAGCACGCTTAAGCGACATGGCCGCCAGCATCCCGGTCATCGGTTAACAGGCCGAAGCCGAAGAACCTGCCAGAACCTGCTAGAAGAACCCAGATCCCCAGAACCCGCCGGAAAGACGCAGAACCCGGCGGAAAGCCGTAGAACCTGCCGGAAGCTATAGAACCTTTTGGAAAGCCATAGAAGCTGGTGGAAACAGGTATCGGCGAGCTTATTCCCGGATATCCTTGACGCTTCTACCTGGTTCCAGTCATTTCCGTGGCCATCCATGTACTTCCTGTCGTTTCCTTTGTTTTCCATGTACTTCTAGTTGCTTCTCGGTTTTCCATGTACTTCGTTTGTTTGCTTGTTTGCCTGGATTTTCCAGCGAGGGTTTTCTATAAAGAGGCCCTCCTCCCTCCTCCCTCTTGCTTCTCCACGCAAGAACTTGTATCCTACCCAAGTTGTGTATTTAGCTTTTAATACATCTACCTCTGGATATCATGTAGCTCCGACCGCCTCTGCCTTCGCCTCCACTGTGACATCGCCTCAGCACCTGCCGGCCACCCCGTACCCAGATCTTGTACCTTGACTCGGACCTGTTCATCACACTGTTGCGCTAGGAAACTGCGGTGCCATTGCGCCGCTGCCATTGTGCTCCTGGCAAGGTGCGCTACAAATATATATGCTCCCATGATGCTGTGAAAGTGCACTGCCATTGTGCTGCTGGCATTGTGTTGCTGCAAAGGTGCACTGCGAATGTATGCTGCTATTGCAATCCGAAGATGCACTGCCATTGCACTGCGAAGATGTACAGCCATTGCATGTTAGGGGTGTGAGGGGCTAGGCTGCAGTAGGCGTTGGAAGGTACTGGATGTTATGGCTACGGAGGAGTGTATATGGCGGGCCGGAATAGCTACCGAGGTGTATATGCTACAGGGCGAAATGAGTACGGAGGTGCATATAGGGCCGGAATAGCTACCGAGGTGTATATACTACGGGGCAAAATAACTACGGAGGTGCATATACTGCGAGGCGGAATTCGTAATGGCCATGGAGGTATATATGCGGTGGGCCGAAGTGCCTACGGAGGTGTATATATGACGGGCCTCAGTCGCTACGGCAGTGTGTATACTGTGGGCCAGAATGGCGATAGATTTTTTTTTTTTTTTTTTATTTCATTACTCGTGTGCCGCCCTATGGGCTATAGCGAGGTATATATAAACTAAAGAAAAGAAACTAAATCACTAAATACATGTGTTTCCCGCGTGTCCTTCGTGATGTGGGTAGTTTCTACCTAGAGCCGTGTCTAGAACCTGTCTACTTCCTTCCCCTGTTTGTCTCATACACGTCTGCCTTAAACCACCTTCCCCCGAGTTTGACTTTCTCCATGTCCTTTGGTGTCTCCAGGTAAGCTACCACGGAACTCGTCTGCTTGCCTTTCTTGAGTAAGATTGTCTTTTTGCATAGCTACCTTATTCCTGTAATCTTGCCTATATCGTGGGAAGCCTCCAACCATTTATAACCTATTTACAATACAATGCCTTGGGGTTAGGGGCAATGCAGGTTTGAACCAATGCCTGATCGTTCTATACGGAACAGATTTCTTGGTATTCTTGATTCCTTGGTATTATTATCCTTCCAAGTCGTTCTGCATGGAACAGATTTCTTGGTATTATTATTCCTCCAAGTCGTTTCGCATGGACCAGATTTCTTGGTATTCTTAATTCCTTGGTATTATTATCCTTCCAAGTCATTCCACATGGAACAGATTTCTTAGTATTATTATTCCTCCAAGTCATTCCGCATGGAACAGATTTCTTGGTATTCTTAATTCCTTAGTATTATTATCCTTCCAAGTCGTTCCGCATGGAACAGATTTCTTGGTATTATTATTCCTCCAAGTCGTTCCACATGGAACAGATTTCTTGGTATTCTTGATTCCTTGGTATTATTATCCTTCCAAGTCATTCCGCATGGAACAGATTTCTTAGTATTATTATCCCTCCAAGCCATTCCGTATGGAACGAATTCCTTGGTATTGTTATACCTCCAAGTCGTTCCGCATGGAACAGATTTCTTGGTATTCTTGATTTCTTGGTATTATTATCCTTCCAAGTCGTTCCACATAGAACAGATTTCTTGGTATTATTATCCCTCCAAGCCGTTCCGCATGGAACGAATTCCTTGGTATTGTTATGCCTCCAAGTCGTTCCATATGGAACGTTTTCCCACCTATTTGCCTATTCTACACCACCATATCATTCCAGGTGGAACGTTTTCCCACCTATTTACCCATTCTACACCTCCATTATCGTTCCAGGCGGAACGTTTCCCCTATTCTACACCTACATATCATTCCAGCCGGAACGTTTTCCCACCTATTCAGTCATTCTACACCTCCATTATCGTTCCAGACGGAACGTTTCCCCCCCTATTTACCTATTCTACACCTCCATATCGTTCCAGCCGGAACGTTTTCCCACCTATTCAGTCATTCTACACCTCCATTATCGTTCCAGGTGGAACGTTTTCCCACCTATTCAGTCATTCTACACCTCCATATCATTCCAGGCGGAACGTTTTCCCACCTATTTACCTATTCTACACCTCCATATCATTCCAGGCAGAACGTTTTCCCACCTATTTACCTATTCTATACCTCTATATTGTTCCAGGCGGAACCTTTTCCCACCTATTTACCTATTTTATACCTCTATATCATTCCAGGCAGAACGTTTTCCCACCTATTCAGTCATTCTACACCAACACCACTATTTATAACCTATTTACAATACAATGCCTTGGGGTTAGGGCAATGCAGGTTTGAACCAATGCTTGATCGTTCCAAGCGGAACAGATTTCTTAGTATTATTATACCTCCAAGTCGTTCCATATGGAACGGATTTGTTGGTATGCTTGATTCCTTGGTATTATTATACCTCCAAGTCGTTCCGTATGGAACAGATTTCTTAGTATTCTTGATTCCTTGGTATTATTATCCTTCAAGTCGTTCCGCATGGAACAAATTTCTTGATATTCTTGATTCCTTGGTATTATTATCCTCCAAGCCGTTCCACATGGAACAGATTTCTTGGTATTCTTGATTCCTTGGTATTATTATCTCTCTAAGTTGTTCCGCATGGAACAGATTTCTTGGTATTATTATCCCTCCAAGTCGTTCCGCATGGAACGAATTCCTTGGTATTGTTATGCCTCCAAGTCATTCCATACGGAACCCTATTCTACACCTCTATATTGTTTCGGATGGAACGTTTTCCCACCTATTCAGTCATTTTACACCTCCATATTGTTCCAGATGGAACGTTTTCCCATCTATTTACCTATTCTACACCTCCATATCGTTTCAGGCGGAACGTTTTCCCACCTATTCAGTCATTCTACACCTACATATCGTTCTAGGCAGAACGTTTTCCCACCTATTTACCTATTCTACACCTCCATATTGTTCCAGGCGGAACGTTTTCCCACCTATTTACCTATTCTACACCTCTATATTGTTCCAGGTGGAACGTTTTCCCCCCTATTCAGTCATTCTACACCTCTAAATCGTTCCAGGTGAAACGTTTTCCCCCCTATTCAGTCATTCTACACCTCTAAATCGTTCTAGGCAGAACATTTTGCCCCCTATTTACCTATTCTACACCTCCATATCGTTCCAGGTGGAACGTTTTCCCACCTATTTAGTCATTCTACACCTCTATATCGTTCCAGGCAGAATGTTTTCCCAACTATTTACCTATTCTACACCTCTATATCGTTCCAAGCGGAATATTTTCCCACCTATTCACCTATTCTACACCTCTATATCGTTCCAGGCAGAACGTTTTCCCACCTATTTACCTATTCTACACCTCCATATCGTTCCAGGTGGAACGTTTTCCCACCTATTCAGTCATTCTACACCTCCATATCATTCCAGGCGGAACGTTTTCCCACCTATTCAATCATTCTACACCTCTATATCGTTCCAGGCGGAACGTTTTTCCCACCTATTCACCTATTCTACACCTCTATATCGTTCCAGGCGGAACCTTTTCCCCCCTATTCAGTCATTCTACACCTCTATATCGTTCCAGGTGGAACCTTTTCCCCACTATTTACCTATTCTACACCTCCATATCATTCCAGGCGGAACGTTTTCCCACCTATTTACCTATTCTACACCTCTATATTGTTCCAGGCAGAATGTTTTCCCACCAATTTACCTATTCTACACCTCTATATAAGTAGCAGATGGTGAACTAAAAGAGGAAAGGAAAGGGAAGGGAATTGCTTGTTGCCTATGTAAAGTCAATCTCCGAGTATCTCTATCAGCGGTCTTCTCTCCCCTTCCCTTCGACCCTTGGTGGTCTCCTCACATGATCCTTCCCCCCCGGCCACCTCCGCTGCCACACTCTACACTGTCCTAGCAGATGTCTCATTCTCTCCTGCTCCTTCCCGTACCACCTACCCTCTGGTCTATCCCCTTTCCCCATTTGCCACCTTCAAGCACGTAGACCCTTGCCCTCCTAACCTCCCTATCAGGGGCCCTAATGTCTCTAGTGGTCTATACGCCAATTCTAACCAGTTTCTCTCCCCTACCCTCTCTCTCCTTCCTCTTTGTCTCATACTGGCTTCTGTAACAACCTCTTGGACGTGCTGCCAGCGTCCTCGCCTCTACCCGAGTGGACTCTCACCTTACAAATGTCTCTACAGACTCCAAATTAGCCAGCCCCTCTACTATATCTCACCTTATCCCCCAGAATGCGTGCATGATTCCTCTTGCCACCGTATATTGCCACTTCTCTAGCTCCCTCAGCTTCTTCTCCCTTGGCGCTCTGCACACGTAATCATGCTATACCCATACCCCCCAGGTTGCGATATTCCGTGCGATACTTGTAGATATCTTTCTTCGTTTCACCGGCACTATCCTGGTAAGGCATGAAAATCAATATCCTGTCTACTAGCGAATTTGACATGAGACGCGGGGTAATTCTGACGGTGTCAACCAGTAAGCCCTAAGTTGTACTAATTTTGAATCATGTAACCCCACTTATAGCGCTAGGCCATGGCAGGGTCCCTGGGCAAGCTCTCATAGGCCGGAGATTGGCTACAAGACAATTCTTACATACATGGCCTCGCCGCTCTGTTGACTCCCGCTCTCCCACCTTCTAGACTCTAAGGCATACTGATCAACACTAGTTAATTCTTATAGTGTCAACTTAAGGGACACATCGCCGATATGGCGCAAAATGCTTTTTTTTTTTTTTTTTTTTTTCACATGACCCTGCTTGTAGCTGTTCGCCATGGCAGGGCATGGCGCTCAAATGTACAGCCTAATGAGTTACCCAATTGAGCAGTCTAATGAGCGGCAGACTAACGCGTAGCCTGATGAGCTAAATTCATTTACTAGATTTTAGCGTCCCAGCGTCAGGTTTATCCCATATCGGCAATGTCCTAACAGGGCAGCTCAAGTATACTATGATGGTTGCCAGATTGAGACAATTGACCACCCTGAAGACATTGAGCATATGGGCATATTGAGCCTATTCAGCATTAGTGAGCAGCACGAGCCGAGCCAGCTCGAGCTCGACTGATCTTGAAAGCTGTATAATTTTGCACTTTTTTTTGTGTGGCAAAAAATATCAGACAATAAGTACGAAATTTTATGTATGCTTTGTTCCAAGAGTTGGCAAGTCAAAAAGCCATGCAACAACCGCGCATCTCACCATTTTCAGAAGTTACATGTGTTACTCCCACTGTCTACATTTAGAACTTGTGATATCAACTGGCAATACCACGGAGTTGAAGCGACCAATACTATTCGACATGATGGTTTCAATAAAGTGAGCTAAACTAGAGGGCTTTTCTGAAACACTCTTTTGCAGGTTTCTTATCTCAACAAATTTACCAATCAAATGAGCAAAATATGCCATCATTTCTAGAGCGATATCTCCGCTCATGCCATGCGGGCTAGATTTAGTGATATCTCAGCTCGAACTTTGGGGTTGCACATTAGAGGAGCTCCAGAAATGATGGCATATTTTGCTCGTTTGATTGGTAAATTTGTTGAGATAAGAAAAAAGTCTCAGCTCAAAATTGGAAGAGAGGTCGGAAGCAGGCTGGAAGCCCGGCGACTGGATTTTTAAACTTATGAGAGTGGGCAATTGTACACCTTTTTTTTTTTTTTTATATTGCCCAACTTGTAGGAATATGTTTGTCATACAGATAGTGCAAAATATCATTCAAACCACCAAAATCGCTATCTTGGCGAGCTAAGTTGAAGACTCCACCAGCGCCGTCCTGTTCCGCTATTAACTCCTACCCTCCCCCTTCAACTCTTCCCCCAGATCTCAATTTCATCAAACCACAACAACGACGGGAAAACAATACTAGAGCTTGCGACCACAACGACGATGGGAAAACAATACTAGAGCTTGCGTCCAACCAAACATAGATCCTGTGAATCAACTCGCGTCTGCTAGTCTTGGGGTTCATACAATATGTTAGGAAGATCTGGATTTCAAGTGGTCACGGGGTACGTTATCTGTGACATGCACATTTATTATGAGATGAAAGGAGTGTACTCAGTATACGCATAACTAATCTCAACCGCCATAGGATGCTAACAGCGAGACCTCAAACAGGATCATATCCTACATTTGGTGGACCAGTTCCTAGAGATGGGCGCACTTACCTCCGACTATCAGTACAACTTTGTTGTCACAGTCAATGGCGGCGCACTGGAAAGATGGGCAAAAGCAAAACCAGTGGCCATTGATGGAAATAAAAAAATTGACAATAACCGAATTCTTTGAGCTTACTGGAGTTAAGATGGAGCTCCAGGCTGGGATGCATCGAATGCATGCTTTATGGGAATTGAAGTGTAGAGAGATGGAGAATTAAGGATTGGAAGTAGAAGAATGGTCTGCATTGCTATCAAAGAAGATGCGATAGGATGCCCGTCTGTACGACCTCCGAGTTATCAACCAGGATCTAACA
>WHUZ01000125.1:0-134063 GCA_015179045.1 Kalaharituber pfeilii | reverse complement strand
GTAAGTTTGCTTATTTCGCGCTCTACTTAAGTAATTAAAAGTAACGTAGCCCGTCCTCCGGCCTGCTTCTATATCCTTCCGTCTGTTCTCGTGCCCTTCTGCCCTCCCCCCCCTCCCAAGAAAACGGCGAGTGCAAAGAAAATCCGGGCAGGCATCCGCCAGCACTCAATCCCACATCCTGGCATAAAAGACCTACCCTTCCTGATCATCCCCTCTCCTCCCTCAATTACTTGAAGGATTCCCCGCCTCACCAGCGCTCCCCCCTCTCGAGCCTCCTACCCCCCCCTGCTGTGACAGACATCATATAGCAGTAGGCATTCCTCCCCCCTCTACACTCTCTGCTATCCTACAGCCACCACTCTCTCACTGCTCCGACATTGCACTCGCTACACTCTGCCGCTGACAAAACTACAGTAATGTCGTATCAAGACGACGAGTACAAGACCACCCTCCAATGGCTTAGTTGCCTGAACTTGGACCACCGTCCATCGAGGAATTACCGCAGGACCTCTATCATTGGAACAATTGGTCAGTTTCTCAAATTGTTAGACCTCATGTGAAAGAGATACTGACTTCCTGGCATTGAAGGCCCCAAGACCAACTCCGTAGAGATGATCAATAGGCTACGTAAATGTAAGGATAACAGCTCCTGTTAACGAGGAATATGGCTCTAAACGAGAAACCTTCGACAGGTGGTTTGAACATTGTTCGAATGAACTTCTCACATGGATCATATGAGGTAAATTTCCCATCCAAAGTCAAAGCAGACAAAAGAAAAAGAAAAAGATGGGAAAAAGAAAAATTACTCCAACCGTCCAATTCATCCCATCATCATCAAAATAACAATTTAACAGTCTGGTGGGGTGAATGGTGAGGCTAAGAAAAATATTGGGGAGTCAAAAATCACTAACAGAATTTTCCTGGATTTAGTACCATCAAAGCGTCATCAACAACTCCAAGGAAGCGGAGAGAATAAACCCTGGGCGTCCGCTTGCTATTGCCCTCGACACGGTACTTACGTTTTTGCACCTTGCTAATTGACCATTCCTTTCGTCATTTGACTAGGGCTGATAAGAATTTTTTTTGTGGGAAAAATAGAAAGGACCTGAGATCCGTACTGGGAACACTGAAGGTGATGTAGATATTCCAATCAGCGCGGGCACTGAAGTCATCATCACCACCGATGAGAAATATGCCACCAAATGCGACAACAAGATTATGTATGTATTGTGTAGCGCGTTACAGCTGGCACGTGGTATACTAATGGTGTGATTAGGTATGTCGATTACAAGAACATCACAAAGGTGATCGAGCCAGGACGGATTATCTACGTTGACGACGGCGTCCTATCATTTGAGGTGCTTGAAATTCAAGATGAGCAGAACATCAGGACCAAGTGTCTCAATAACGGCAAGATTTCCTCTAAGAAGGGAGTAAACCTTCCGAAAACCGATGTCGACCTCCCCCCATTGTCAGAGAAGGACAAGGCCGATCTTCGATTTGGTGTGAAGAATAATGTAGACATGATTTTCGCCTCATTTATTCGCCGTGGGTCAGATATCACTGCCATCCGTGAGGTGCTTGGCGAGGAGGGAAGGGAGATTCAAATTATCGCCAAAATTGAAAACCAGCAGGGTGTAAACAATTTTGATGAAATTCTCAAGGAAACTGACGGTGTCATGGTTGCTCGCGGTGATCTCGGTATTGAGATTCCTCCTGCCCAAGTATTCATTGCTCAGAAGATGATGATTGCCAAGTGCAACCTTGCTGGCAAGCCCATCATCTGTGCTACTCAGATGCTTGAGTCCATGACATACAACCCTCGTCCAACTCGAGCTGAGGTCTCAGACGTTGGTAATGCTGTGCTCGACGGTGCGGACTGTGTCATGCTGTCTGGCGAGACCGCAAAGGGATTATACCCAGAGGCCGCTGTGACGATGATGCACGAGACTTGCTTGTTGGCGGAGAAGGCAATTTCATATCAGCCACTATTCAATGAGCTACGACAGTTGACCGTCAGGCCAACTGCTACGACAGAGACTTGTGCAATTGCAGCTGTTAGTGCCAGCTTTGAGCAGAAGGCGAATGCTATCATTGTGTTGAGTACTAGGTAAGTGCTTCATCCTCCATTCCTACTACAATGATCTAACATATCACACATACAGTGGTTCAACGGCTCGCCTACTCTCCAAGTACCGTCCAACTTGCCCTATCCTGATGATCACCCGCAACCCCAAGGCATCCCGATACTCTCATCTGTACCGCGGAGTCTACCCATTCCTGTTCCCTGAGCCGAAGCCAGATTTCAATAAGGAGAACTGGCAAATTGACGTTGACAGGCGTCTAAAGTGGGGAATGATAGAGGCTGAGAAGTTGGGCATCTTGAGCGAGGGTGACACTATCATTGCAGTGCAAGGATGGAGAGGTGGTTTGGGTCACACCAATACGTAAGTTTAACTGTAGTAATGCTCTCATTATCGCTACTGACTTGTCAATAGTCTCCGTATTCTCTCATTTGCTAAAGACGCTTAAATGTATAAATGAACAAAAAAAAAAAAAAGCTGAACATCAGAGCACAGAGGGATGGTAAATTGCTTGGAATTTCAGCTAAACAGGAGGATCCTTGTGATTGAGAGCTAAAAAGTGACATCTAGATCTACACTGGCTTGTGTACCAACGGATATGAATGGGTTACGACTTGCGGATCTCAGGTAGAGGGAATAGTTTACAATTTGTTGGATAGTGAGTTTCATACGGTTCTTGAGTTGGCTCCATAGAATTCATAACAATAAAGATACGGTTCTCGATGTAAAACAACATGACTTTTGGGGCATCTAATGACCAGGTCTCACTTTGTAGCATTAGTATAGCATCGTACAGGTGATACACCGCCTGAGGACAACCAAGTGGCTCTATTGTATCATGCAATCCCTTACGACCAACATCAAAATGGTATAATTTACAATTGCCGTTTTTTGCTTGACAAATTGCTCAATAGCCTCCAACCCTGCCTGCAATTGTTCCGTCGAACAACAATACCCAATCCGCACAAACCCCTTAAAGTCTTTACCTTGTCCAAAACACAGACTCCCCGGAGCCACCAACACCCCTTCCTTCTCCATCAGCTCCCTACAAAACTCGAGGTCATCAACAGGCTCCCAGCTACCGGATTCCAAAATTGTACAAAAGCAGTCGTGGCACCCTGTGGCTGAACATATCTTGCTCCGACTAGCCTGTGGTTGACATATTTATCTAGCAACTTGAGGTTATTGGCTGCTAGCTCGGTGTTACGAGCAATAATGGCAGAGGCTATGGGAGGATGTAGCGCAGCGCAAGCCACGGCATCGTCGAGTTGAGAGATGGAGATGGTCGTGTAGTCGCGGGCCTGGGCGCAGGTTTGGATAACGTTTGGGTCGCGAGCGACGATCCAGCCGACGCGGATGCCGGCGAGGGAGAAGGCTTTTGACATGGAGCCTGTGGAGATGCCGTACTCGTAAATGCTGATGATGGATGGTGGGGCTACGATGTCCGGTCGGAAGATGGGGCGGTAGACTTCGTCGCTGAGGATGGGAATGTTGCCGCTTTCATGCGCGATGGAGGCGAGTTCTAGTAGATACTCTTCTGGCATGACAACACCGGTGGGGTTATTTGGATTACTAGAATAGAGAATGGGACATGTTAGCATGATAATAAATCCCGAGGCCGCAAGTAGTGGGAGTTACCCTCAATTCAGGGGCCCGGTCAAGAACCGAAACAAAACGACTTACTTAATAACAATCAGTTTTGTCCCGCCCTCCCCATCGGCATCAGGCTTTCTAATCATCTTTTTCAAGTCCTCCAAGCTTGGATTCTCCCCTTTTACCACATCGAACTTCCACAAATCCACCTCTGCACCTAAGCTTTGTGCAACGGCATAAAGCGCCTGGTAGGTCGGGTATACGCAAATAACATGATCGCCGGGGCCTATGAGTGAGTAGAACAGGAGGAAGTTTGCTGCGATTGCGCCATTGGTTACCAGTACATCGGCCGGGGTAACTTGAGAGAGCGAGGATTCGGGAGAGTCGTAGAGGCGGCAGATGTTTTGGCGAAGGGCAATTGTTCCGCGAATGGAGCCGTAAGTTAGTTTAGTTGAGAAGGATAAGGGAAGAAAGTTTGTTGTGGATATGGACTCGGATGTACATGTGGGGTTGCTGAGGAGTGGAGGTCTTGGAAGGAGATACTGTCGCAGCAGGTTTTCAGCGATGTTGCATTTGCGGCGGTTTCGTACTTGTCCATCCACTAAAAGGGGAGAATGTTACTCGTAGCTCGATTTGAGAATGGGAACAAATAGATGGGGTTCTGTGTAAGGTCAACGGACCTGCTCTACTTCGAATAACGGGAATTGAACCATCGTGAATGCGGTTATTGAAATGCAAGAGTTATGTAATCAAGATATAAATCGAGGGAACAATACAGTTTTCTGCGAGAAGAATGGACAGCAGCTCTCGGAATTTTCAGGGGTATAAAGTACTGTCTACTACAATTATCTAATATGGGATCCGTAACGCGTGATATAATGATAGGTCGGTCGTTGATGAAAGCCAATTAAGGTATCCAAAGAAGAGAAGAGCAAACAGTTAGTATCTTGAATAAGCCATTGTAGAGGAGTAGGATAAGAGATGAATGAAGGCCAAATGCTTCGAATGCGCGGCGATAAACTTTTATAGGAGCGTCCTCATATTACCCCGAAGCTACATTAAGTCGTACTGCCAGCTTAGCATGCGTACCATCTACATCAGGAAGAAGTGCTTAGCCTATTGCGGTATCTTTGTATCCGCATTATTCGCTATATGATCACTCTTGGCACTCTAGGCAGCAGCATTTGTTTGAAGCTCAGCACTGCATCAGCAAAAATGTCAACATAACTTGACACGCTAGGGAGCTGGAATACCCCGCCAAAATAACGCCAGCATACATGTACTAGTTACTCTTGCAAGACTAACGCTCTACATTTTATTACGACTCTGCAAGATTATGATGGTATGCGCCTATTAATCTAGCAGCACATAGCCCTATGGCAGCAAGGGTAAACTTGGCATCGAGTAATTTGGATTAAGTAAGCCACCAATTTGTGCTTGAGGGTTCAGCTGCAGTGTTCCAGCCTGACTGGATGACTTCCCGTCGGCCCAGACGACCAGACCCAGACCCCGCCTCCAGATTCCGTCTCAGACCCGATTCCCGTCGCAACCACAAAATTCAAGTTTCGTGAACGTCCAGATTCCCAGATCTCAGATTTGTCAGCGAACAACTTCGCGCTTCACTTAGTCATATCGCGATACCAAAAATTTACTTTTAAAGAGTAACTTTGAATGCTACATTTTGCAATCCTATGACTGGCACAGGCTCTGTCTAGTTATACTAGATTCGCAGTAAAGCTCCTCAGATAAAGTAAAACTGCTTTCGTTGTTGTCGCGTAAGCTGAAAAGTGTAATGCGCGTAAACAAAGAAATGAAAGAAAGCTTTATGCTCAATTTCTGCATAAGTTGAGGCGTTGCAGTAGAAATCAATTTGCGATATGCAGAAATTTTGGTGTTGGCAGCATTTATTTTCTTTTATGCTATGTTACCTAACCCCGTTTTTACTAGTCACTTGATTTGGAACGCGTTTCCAAAACTTCTGGGTCTGGCGGAGGGAGGGGGGGGTCCGCCAGAATCTAAAATTTGGAAGGGGGTTAAAATTTTTTTCTGGTAGATCGAGCGCTGATAAGGTCTGGGTCTGGTCGTCTGGGCCGACGGGAAGTCATCCACTATCCCTATTGGAGCAACCTGTCTGTCCAGAAAGGGAAGTCGACACTCAGCCATGCCCCGCTTTCCCCGCTGTGCGTCCCGCCCACCCCATTCCCACAGAAGACTACAATGTTACATAATGCGTAGGGATTGTCTAGTAGATTCCGCGCTGTCATGAAGGTGATGAGTTCAGAGCATATGCGCCCCAGTTCCCAAAAGTCTGCCGATTACGAGCATGGTTCGTCTGAGTTATGTAGTGATTGTAGAATTATATACTCTACAGATGTGTAGCATATAGCTGCGCTCAGAAATGCAACGAAACTCAAACCAGGTAGTCAAGTCAATACAATAACTAAACAAATATCTTCAACGCTAAAAGCCCAAGCTCCAAAACCAGTTCGACTCCATCTCAGAAAATGACGCTGAAAACAAACGAAAATAAACCTTATACAAGTACAATAAGAAATGGAAACAAATGTAGTGATGCCATCACAATCAGTGCCCATGACGCAATAAGTTTTACCACGAATGATGTCCACCATCGATGATCAAATCAGATCCAGTCATGTAGGAGCTTGCGTTACTGAGCAAGAACACAACAGCGCCTCGATATTCCTCTGGCTTGCTAAGTCGACCAAGCATATTGTCCTTTAACCATTTAAGGGCTTTTGATGGGTCCTGTTCAAGGATAGCAGTGACCATTGGCGTAACAATATATCCAGGGCTGATTGTGTTCACCCGAATACCATGCACGCCCCACTCCATAGCCAAGGAGCGGGCAAGCTGGAGAACAGCCGCCTTAGATGCGTTATAGGCGGGGCAGATCAGGTCCTGTTAAGAATAAGTCAGACCTTGAACCTAGCCATTGGAGGACAGAAACTACCTTATTAGCGATTGTTCCAGACATGCTTGCAATCAATGCAATACTACCCCCGTTTCCAAATTTGACCATTTGCTTCGCAACTGCCTGAGCACATAAAAACACACCCGTGACATTGATGCCCAAAACCTCCTCAAAGTCCTTAGCCGTGTGCTCAAATGCAGTGATTACCCTGTTAATACCTGCTGCAGCGACTAACCCATCCATTCTTCCATGCTTAGTACCAATATGTTCGACAATCTCATTGAGCTCAGTGGGATTGCGGACATCGACATTGTAGTAGTCCAGCAGGGCCCCAAGCTCCTTTTCGCCACGTTCCTTGAGACGATAGTACTCCAGGGGTAATGACTCCTCAGGCACTCGATCAAGTGCATAAACTGTGGTATATCATTATTGGTTGATAACATAGTGATTTGAGGGGTAAGGTTTACCATGTGCCCCAGCCTCCATCAATGCCTCGGATTGCTTCAGACCGACGCCACCGACACCTCCAGAAATAAGAACGATCTTGCCATCCAATCTAAACTCTGGCAACCTCCTGGAAGTGGAGAAACTGTGATCTGTCTGAAGAGGAGTGCTAGCTTGCTGATTTGTTGTAGTAGTCTGCTGTAGCGGCTTATGCTGGCTGATGAATGCCGGAGATGTGGAAGAAAATGTCCTTAATGCATTCACGCTAGCAGTCCTAGCTGTAGGCGTTATTGGGGCTCTAATAGTTTGGATAACCTGGGTAACCCTGGATAAGTTCTTGAAGTAAGCAGTCATGGTGAATGTGATTTTATTGCGCAAGAGAACTCGAAATGGGATACGGAACTCGCTAATAGCGAGGCCAAGGTGGTAAGCCCTAGGGTTGATTGACTGGGGTCTTAATGTTTTGAGTTATGGACAGGTACTGTGGCAGAACTGAGCGCCGTCGGTCGAATGAAGGGAAACAGAGCGGGACGGGGGGGGGGGGGGGGCAGTCTTATACATCCGAGTTCAGCTCCAGTGACATGGCTGCTTTCATAGTGGGCGGAGGCACGGCATGTCTTCAGCGGCCAAGCGGGGTAGGCGCATACAAGTGGGATGTGTGCTGCTTCATGCGACAGTAGTGGGTGGGTGGTTTCATCGGCCGCGGCGCGGTCGCAAATTAATTGGGGTGCCCGATTGGATGCTCAGCTGAGGTTAAGCTGGGGAGCGCAGCTTCTATCATAGACTGGGAAGCGCACAAGTAGAGTCGCAATAGCGCTGGCCACCGGCGGGCGGGAGCTGGCGATACTCACTGAGTTTGGGATGGCGTCCTGGCACATGGCTGGGCCGCCAGGGGCACGCTCGCAGGCCGGAGCTCTATGAACAGGCCGCGCCCGTGAGAGTATGGCAACATAATCTCCGTTTGAAGGCAACGAGAGGTCCTGTTTAGCCAAAGACTCTGCCTTCGCGGGGCTCATGGCTCTCATGCTATCAAATGCTGGGCTGCTGCAGCCCTCTTACTACTGACTTGAACAACACATGTGCGCTGCTCAGGCTACAGGACTGGTGCAGAAGCAAACTTCGCTCAAAACCAAAATCTCCGCGTGTCCCTAGGAATACGCCGTAGCTCAGGCACATGGATTTGCGCTCCTACAGCCTTATTTGATGACAACGCCAACGCTACAATGTACAAGAGTAAAAATTACACTACCACCCCATTATATTTTTTTGAGAAATAAAATAAAAACGCTACCAATCAACCAAATCCCACACTTGGGACTCCCCGGTCATACAAGAAAATGGACGCTAAACCTCGGTAAAAGCAGCATTGGTTTTCTCCAGAAGCAGAGGAGTGAATCGAAGGTATGGCCTCACACGATGCGGAAGTTAGGGAACAGCTTCTTGGCCTGCTCGTTTGTGACAGATGGGTGGGCAATTGCATCGTCATCAGGGGCGCAGTTAATGAGTAGTGATACTATTTGCATTATTAGATTTATACAATAAAGTTATCCGATGAAGAAACATTCCATTGCTTATCCCATTCTGAGGAGGGTTGGTAATCCTCAAACCTCCGCAGAATTGCACCCCAGTGCTGGCTGGATAAGATAAACTAAGCGAATAGTGATGGAGATCCCCTTGGAATCAACATTAATGGTATCAGTTCAACATATTGTAGAGATACGCTATCTTTCAGCCTTTGTCATTGATGATAGACAAGTTCAAGTTGGTGTCAGAGATTTCATTTATGTCCATTAATCCAACTACCGCCTAGAAATATATAAGTGCTTACTGATATCCAATAGCACAAACTGTCCGGAGTAGATAGCCAAATACAGGGAAGGGACTCACAGGGCGGTTTCGTCCCTATACACATCCTAATCCTCTAATGCACGCTACTGGGATATTGCGCACTACCGGGATATTGCGCACTTCCGGATACCACAACAAAAAGTTACTATGAGTGCAAATGGCCCTCAAGTGGGCTCAAATTGAAGCCAGAGCATGGGAGAGTATGTTAAATTATCTTTTATATATTTCCTAGGCTTATTTGTAGCACATAAGTGATGACTTATTTGGTACATACAAAATCTTATGCTGGACATCTTTCAAGCTGCCATGTGTTAAGGATTCTATCCTGGGACCTTATTGACCTCACTGTATACTCTGCTGTCTATTTCCATGAAGTATCGGATGTTTGGTGGTGCTCAGGCTATTCTGTAAAGAATTGCACTATCATATTGAAGCATATATCTTTCCTTATGCATATATACAGCAATTCTGAGCTACTATACAGCATAAAAGCATTGTGTGAAGAATCTCTGAGGCTATAAAATAGAAACACATATATATAAGGTACTTGCTGAACTGCTTGCAGTACTAGCTGATGGATTTAAGCCATTAGGTACTATTACGTGAATTTTATGCATAAAGCAGTTCAAGAATACTCACCAGCTCTCTATGTAGCTCTGTGGTATTTGCAACTATGGTGCCTGTTACTGCTATTACTTACCTCATTACCTATTATCATCTATATCTAATGTATATACATATTAATATGCTAATATCACTACATCCTGCATACCTCTCCACTCAAGTAGCTATATAACATCTAAATTCATTAGCTGGTGCTGCCAGCAGTTCAGCAAGTACCTTATATATATGTGTTTCTATTTTATAGCCTCAGAGATTCTTCACACAATGCTTTTATGCTGTATAGAATTTATATATGAAGCCTCTCCATAGTCCAGTATATCTGAGAAGAGGATAAGGCTCTTTCAAGGTATATCATCGAACACCTACCAGTAGGGACAATATGAAGGTCAAGGTTATAAGCAGCTTTACCATTTTTTTCAGAAGATAGATGGGTCCCTCCAACCATGCATTAATTATAACAGTACTAAGCAAACTCACCATTTCGAATAAACACTCTTTACTCTAATATTAGAACTCCTCAAAGAAGACTCAAGGGGGTAAATAGGTTACCAAACTTAATCTTGATAATGGCTGCAACCTCATATGAATTAAGTCAGTGGATAAATAGCAGTTGTCAAACATAGCCAACAGCTTATTCGAAGTATACAGTTATACTTCTCGGACTCATCAACATACCTGCTTCCTTTAAAAAGATGATAGATGAGATCTCTACTTGCATTAGTAGAGTTGTTTGACTTCTAGACTCTTAATCTATGAAGGCAAGTCTGAATGAGACCATAAAAGGATAGTAGAAAACGGCTTCCCAAGTTATATAAATATAAGCTCACAGTGCAAGTTCTATGTTCACAAAACTATGTTCCTTGGTTATTTTATTATTGGTCTCAAGATTAAGATATACTCAATTAAACTCTCTACTATTCGCAACTAGCCATAGTGGATTAAAGAAGGAGTAAGCCTTTCTAGGCTTTGCAATAGACTACTACTGATTTATCCTCAACTACTACTGCCGATTTAATTTACTCTGCTATAATTTGATTACTTACAAGCCTTAACTAGAGATATACCCTTTATTTAGGGGGGCAGAGCAGCAAGCTGCTTTTATAGAACTCTAAGACAAGTTTATCAGTGCCTCTATATTATCACAGTTTGATCGATCTCTACTGACAATTTTGAAACTGACTGCTCAGACTAGGCACTTATTAGCATCTTGAGCTTAAGAATGATATTACTATCCTTCATCTCTGTGAGTATCACTCCTGAATACTGATCTCTGCTAAATGAAACTACACTATCTATGATAATGAACTCTTGGCAATCCTTGATTATACAAATAGAAGATAGAGTTATTGGAAACTAAGTTTACCATCTTTACTGACTGCGCACTTCACCACCAAACAATGCTTCTACAACTAGCAGTCCAACTGGAGCCAGAGACTTTCCGAATTCGATTATATCAGCCTAATGGTAAAGTGTATGCTCCCTCTCAGACTGGTGAAGTACAAGACATGTAGACTGATATTTCTGGTATCAACTATGATAAATAGGTGAGGAATGATAACAGGCTAGATATTCGAACTATATTTGAGTAATAAGGATGATACTATAATAGCAATATGACTCAATACTAGGGTATGCATCGAATACAGGAACTTCTTTCTTAGAAATTCTACTAGGATAACTGAAAAGACTTATGCTAATATCTACTAGTAGGAAGCCTTAAAGAAATAGCTATTGACTTTGTTAGAGAACTATTAAGGGCTTTAACACTATTTCAGTTGTTACAAACTGGTTTACTGAAATGCAGTACTATACTATATACTGGTAAAAAACACTTTAACAACTTAAGATGTTGCCAATGCCTTTAATGACATTCTCAGACAATTTAGTCTACCCCACTATATTATTTCTGAATGTGGATTACAATTCACCTCAACTCTTCGAAAAGACATTACAGAACTCCAACTCTATACTATTTACCATTTCCAAACTAACAAAGTCTCTAATATGAAATATCTAGTATTGCAGAGAGTGTATAATACAGACTCTCAAACAGTATCTACACATCTTCCATAACTAATTTTTATAGATCATTGAAATCTGTCCAAGAGTTCCATGATCAACTTCTGAGGAAGCCTTCGGAACTCTACAGTCTAATAAAGTATTGATGGCTGATGAGACAGAGTATTTTATACAAATGGGAATTCTATGCAGCCATACTACTTGCATAGTTTATTGATATGAGTACCTTTTACTTATGAAGACTTTTTCCTACTAGATTTTGTCTTTGGGAAGGTTTTTAATAGCTTACTGATAAGTGAAAAATATACCAGTCTCACTATGGACTACGGGCAACTGTGGTTCAGCTCGTATGTTACCTCGTATATAAGGTATACTAATAGCTAAAGTATGAGACTCACAATCCCAATTAGTTCAGTTTTCTGTTAGTGATTGTTACTCGAGACGAGTACCCTAAATGGGGAGGTAATATTATGGCTAGGGTAGAAACTTACCTACTACTGTGACAAGAGGCAAGGGTTCTACTACTAACTAGCTGCCATGGCTAAAGATGAAGAGTTATCCACTAAGAGAAAAATACTGACTCTGCAATCGAATATAAGACCAATGCTAATTGACTGGATTGATTACCTATTAGGCTTGGCTGTTGATTCTTGCATTGTTTAGATAGGATAGTACTACAGAAGGGTATGTCATTTGGAATGCAGCTTGATACATACACTTGAATTACGGAAGCTTTATTTATATATACATATGTATTAGTATATTCATTATCTTTATCTTATACTATTTTTACATGTTTTCATTATGTATACCTATTACCATGAGTATTGGTATTAATAAAGAATTACTATAGAGCTAGCCAATTATTTATTTATTAACTCCTCATGTATAGCTACGCTGAAGTCTATATAAGCACCAGCTGATGACAGTATAGTTAGAAGAATCAAGACACAAGCAGTGTCCTAAGTCCTCTATAACTCTAAACCTATCATTCTATCATTATGTCTGTGAATTGCTCCATTCTACTGTATGCTCCCTACTAGGTAGCTGCCCTTCTGGTTCATCATATGCATCTCCATAGCTATTCTGACTATTGTATTAATACTTACAAGATGATGCTGGTACTGCCACTTTCTCTACTATAGCTATAACATCTGGTCCGTTCCAGCACCCACTGGAACTAAGCACCTCATGCCTGTAATAAATACCTACTAGTAGAAAGCCTTAAGAAAATAGCTATAGACTTTGTTAGAAAATATTATAGCTATAGTAAGACTTAGCTGCATTAGAGAACACTTACTCGGAATTATTATATAAGACAAATACTAATAAACTGAACTAATCACCTATTAGGCTTAGCAGTAGATTTATTTATTTATCAAATAGAGTAGTGCTAAGAAAGAATGTGTTGAATATTTTTAGTATAACCTCTGGGTCTGCAATATACTCGGCTTATTAAAAGCTAATATATATGCATATGCACTAGTACATAGTACTATTTTATATCTGTACTATTTTTACATATTTCTATTATATGTGCCTACTATTACAGGTATTGACATTGATAAGGAATTGCTATATTACTAGTCATTTATTCATTTGTTGACTAGTTATATATGACTATACTGAAGTCTATATAAGTACTAGCTAGTAATAGCATAATTAGAAGAATCAAGATACTAGTAGTATTCTAAGTTCTCTATAACTCTGAACCTATTATTCCCTCATTATGCCTGTGAATCATTCCATTCTGCTGTATACTCCATGCCAAATAACTGCCTATTTGGTCTACTATATATACACCTCTATAGCTAACTTCGATCTACTATATATATACTTTCATAGCAACTCTAGCATTGCCATATATACACTTCTATAGTAACCTCAGCATTGCCATATATAAATCTTCGCAGCAACCCCAACTTACCATATTTACTTCACCTTAGCTGTAACATCTGGTGCCTACTAGTACCCATTGGAGCCAAGCCTCTTATACTTGTAACATTATATCACTTCTTTACTTATTACTCTACCTCCATAATGTTAATATCGGAAGGCTCATTTGTTGCCTTCTCTTCCTTAAGGACCTTTCTCCAGAGATATTACTAACCTCTATCATAAAGTAAATATTAACATTATATAGATTGCCTAAGCCTATAAGTATTTAGATCTCTTTGTTATAGATTGCAACTGACCATTTGCAAACTATTGTACTAAAAGGTAGAACTACTGGTACCACCCGATAGTGTAGTCGATATATATAGGAGTATCTATACGGGCCAGTCAGTGACTCACTTACATTTGCGCACGTAGTCAAGGATCTTGGCTCCTTTAGACGTCCACACATACTAGTAATCAGCTTCCCTCTGCTACCATGGTATACCAAGCCATGACATTACTCTCCCGCAGGTAAAGTACATCCCGGACTCTCTATATATTAACTCTCAGCTACCCGTTACCACCTTAGGGCTTCAATTTCATGTGCCACTACCACACTACTTTATAACCAGCAACCGACATGTAACTGTAAGCCGCTTATCAAATTCAAAGGTCACCTGCAGTATCTGACATTCACTACAGGCAAGGTTTGAACCGGCGACCTGACTGGTAGTACTGTTACAGATTGCAACTGGCCATTTGCAAACTATTACACCAAAAGGTAGAACTACCGGTACTACCCGGTAGTGCAGTAAGTATATATAGGAGTATCCATATGGGCTGGTCAGTGACTCGCTTACATTTATACATATGGTCAAGAATCTTGGCTCTCTTAGATATCCACATGTACTAGTAATTAGCTTCCCTCTGCTGCCATGGCATGCCAAGCTGTGACACTCTTGCCAAAAGTATTTTAAGGTAATGTATCTACTCCTCTCTCTCAGAGCTAGCAAGAACTGCAAAATACGATAACTTATGTTGCTTAGCTACTAGCAAATATATGTAGTCAAATATTGCAGTAGCTAGCATTCTAGCCAGTATTAACTCTACAACAATGATAGCTAGCATAGCCTTCTCAGCTCCCCTATTAGCTCTCTTGAAGGACCTCCTCTACCAGGTACTGAAGGTGCAGGTATTGCTCCCCCTTGTGCCCTGCCTTATAGTTCTCATTAAGTATAAGACCCTATACCTCTTCCTTTTCTCTATAAGTCAAGTACTGCTATAAGGTCTTTCTCTCCTCCTCCTCTATCTTCTTGTTATCCCCATGAGTCAATCATTACTATGGGGCCTTTCTCCTCCTCATATCTGTCCTTATGGCTCCTGCTAAGCTCAAGATCTGATACTTCCTTCTTTTCTATTAGTTGATACTATGAAAGCCTCTTTACCTCTTGCAAAAATTCTCTCCTCTAGATAAGTTTGATAGGGATACAAAAGAGCTTGACAACTTTATATACCTGGTTCAATGATAGATTAGGAGCTCAAGGAGTATTGATATCAATGAATACATTAAGATATTCACCTCTTGCTTGAAAGGCTCTACCCTTACCTTTTTTATCTAAACCTCTCAGTATTATATACTATAGCCCTCACTCTACTACATATGATTTTCTATAACTCCTCAGCTATTACTAAGGCCACTTGAAAGATTTAGACATATGAGTAGTAGGGTAGAATGCAGGATTTCTTAACTGAAATTAACGAAGTATTAGTATAATGATATAGTAAAAATTCCTAATTCTATCCTCATTTCCTACGTTTTTGCCAGCATTTGGAAGATGTCCAGAACCTTCTAGCTAGTTATCCTAAGTATCGAAGCTACTAGAACTAATAGAAGTTTCTATTGCTCATACCTTGGGAAAGCCTAGAAAAAAGTACTCTACTTCCTCTACCACTAAGACAAATATTACCTTCAGCAGCAGCTCCATGATACAGCTACCTCTACCTCTAAAGAATAAGAAGAGCATTGATATACCTGAAGAAATAATTCAGAAGAAAGACAACTGATATATTAAGTATGGTAAGTAGCTATAGGATCTCTATATACTAAAAAAGAAGTAGTGAAACTGTAGGAGATGAAAGAAGTAGTAAAAACTCAACTAAAGCCAAAGAAGGAAGATAAAGGGGAAGTAAAATGCCCTGGAGTTATAAATTCACTCTCGATCTAGCCCAAAGAAGATGAAGACAGACTCTGGCCACCTCATAGGCTATCAACAGATCCAAGAAGATTATTAAATTGTCTAACTTGTAGTACATAAGGATCCTACTTAGTGTGTAGAACTCCTTGTTATAGGGACCTACTTAGTTGTGAGGTAAAATTCAAAGTTGGAAAGACTATTAGATCTATTGTAGACCATGCTGCTTTTGCGTCAATTATTTCTTTGGCAGACTAGGTAAGGAGTTAAGATTGAGGCCATGAAGTAAGGCCTATGATGATTAAGATTTTTGTGAATACTTTATTTTCATTTTCATTTTTCTTTTCTAGCATTCTAATTTCTAATTCTATTTCTTCTGCTTTGGATTTTGTACATTCTATTAGTGTTCCAGGAAAGGCTAATAAGGTCTCTGTTGATTTTGTTTCATCTTTTATTTTGAACTCTTATTAAGAAAGTAAGGAATTTGTCTTTGATTTTAAGCTAAAGCTATAGATATCAGTAAATACATTATTGGTTTGTTCCAGTTAATGACTTTTCGATTGATTATTTTAATAGCATTTTGAAGTATAGTATATTTGATAGTTCTTACATTCATATTGATTTGCATTCTGTTCTTTCTGATAATATTGATACTTTCGAAGAAGATGACATTTTGTTAATTGATGCATATAAGTACTACTTGCAATACTCTGATGTTTTCTACTAAATAGGTATACCACTTACTCCTTTACTGAAGTTGGAATTATGAAATCCCTTTTAAGAACCCAAAGGTGAAGCTTCCCTATAGTCCAGTATACCTGAGAAGAAGATGAGGCTCTTTAGAAGTATATTGATGAATATCTACCAACAAAGAAGATATAAAAGTCAAGGTCAAAAAGTATCTTTACCGATTTTTTTTGGTAGAAGAAAGATACGTCCTTTCAACTGTACATTAATTATAGAGTACTAAATAAACCTACTATTCTAAACAAACACTCTTTGCCCTTAATGTTGGAACTTAAACTCCTTAAGAGACCTGAGGTGGCAACAAATAAAAGACAGCTGTCAAATATATCTAAAGGCTTATTTGAAGTATAGAGTTATACCTTTCGAATTTATTAGCACACCTACTTTCTTCTAGAAAGTGATGGATGAGATTCTTACTGGCATTAATACAGTTGCTTGGTACCTGAGTGACATCTTAACCTATGAAGGCAAAATCAAATGAGACTATCAAAGGATAAGCAGAAGAAGTACTAGCTAAAGTTGACCAAATATGAGCTTGCAGTCAAGCTGGCCACATACGAGTACTATATGCATAAAACCATATTCCTTGGTCATTTTATGAATAGCCTTAAGGTTAAGATAGACCTAGTCAAACTCTCTACTATTTATGACTAGCCATAGCTAAAGAAGAAAGAAATACAAGCCTCTCTAAGCTTGGCAAACTAGTACTGCCGATTCTTTTACAATTATTACTGCTGATTCATTTTACAATGACTACTGCTGACTCATTGCCAACTACTACTGCTAATTTATTCTAAATTACTCTACTATAACTTGACTGCTTATAAGCCTTAACCAAAAACATACTCTTTATTTGGTAGTATAGAGCAGTGAGCTACCTTTATAGAAAGATAAATTTATGAGTACTCCTATACTCTGATAGTTTGATCGATCTCTGCCTACGATTATGAAACTGACTGCTTAGACTAGGCACTTGCTAGTATCTTGAGCTTTAGAATAATGTTCCCAAAACTATGATCCTTTACTTATATAATTACTACTCCCAAATACTGACCCCTGCTGAACAAAACTACTTTATCTATAATAATGAATTATTAGTAATCTTCAATTGCCTATACAAGAAATGGCTATTAGGAATTAAGTTCACTATCCTCACTAACTATTATACACTACAGTACCTCATTATTAAACAATACCTCAATAGCTAGCAATTCAACTGGAGCCAGAAACTTTCTGAATTCAATTACATTAGCCTAATAGCAAAGCTAATGCCTTCTTATAACGAACTGGCAATGCTACCTCTGGCAGCATCGAACAACTATTTAAAGATGGGCAATACTGGTTGATGAAGAAGCAGGTAAAGTGGAAGATATATGGACTGATATCTTAGAAGTCAACTATAATAAATGAGTAAGGAATGATAATAGGTCCGATATGGTACTAGAATAGTATTGACTAGAAGTATTATAAGGTTGATAATGCTATAACAGTAGTATAGCTTAATACTGGGGTGTACATCAAATACAGGAACTCCTCTCTTGCAACTTCTATTAAGACAGCAAGAAAGACCAAGTGGCTAATTATGTTGCTAGTTATGTAGCCTTCCTAAAGTGCAATACTGACTAGCATCTAAGATAAATTAGACTTATGCTAGTATCTACTAGTAGGAAGCCTTGAAGGAGATAGTTATAGACTTTGTTAGAGAACTACTAAGGGCTTTAATGATATTTGAGTTGTCACAGACCAGCTTACCAAAATGCAATACTATATACTGGCAGAAAAATACTTGGAGATAATGCTAATACCTTTATCAATAACATCTTTAGGTAATTTAGTCTACTTTACCATATGATCTCTGACTATAAAACACAATTCGCTTCAGTCCTCTAGAAAGAAATAATATCGAAACTTGATATAGAACTCCAACTCTATACCATTTGCTATACTCAGACTGACAGAATTGATAGGTAACTTGGCTACCTATAGCTAAGTTTACTTACAGCTCTATTGCTATGTCAACCCACTATTACGGTTCTTTTACTCTTTACATAGTCTACTAGTAGGGCTATAGCAAAGATGATGATACTAGGAAGCTGATTGAATAGGTTATTGGAATCTGTTAGAGGGTTCTATGATTAACATTTAAGGAAGTCTTAGGACCCTATAGTCCAATGGCTATGGTCAAGCTACTTAGATGATTTTTATTATAGTTAAGGTGGAAACTTGCCTACTACTATAGTAAGAGGTAAGGGTTCCACTACTAATTAGCTGCTATGGCTAAAGGTGAAGACTTACTTGCCAAGGGGATAATACTGACCCTACAATCGAACATAAGACTAATGCTAATTAACCAGACTGATTACCCATTAGGCTTGGTTATTGATTTTCATATCTTTTAGATAGAGCAGTATTATAGAAAGATATATTATCCAGAATGCAGCTTGATACATATACTCGATTTACGAAAGCTCTATTAATATACGCACATACATTAGTATATTTGTTATCTTTATCCCATACCATTTTTGTATATTTTCGTTATATGTGCCTATTACCACTGATATTGGTATTAATAAGGAATTGCCATAGGGCCAGCCAATTATTCTTTTGTTAACTCCTTATGTATGGCTGCGCTAAAGTCTATATAAGCGCCGACTGGTGATAGCATAGTTAGAAGAATCAAGACATAAGTAGTGTTCTAAGTTTCTTCATAAACTCTGAACCTATTGTTCTATCATTATGCTTGTAAATCGTTCTACTCCGTTACATGCTCTCTGCCAAGTAGCTGCCCTTCCAGTCTGCTGTATATACCTCTGTAGCCATTCCGACCTACCATATTCACACTTCTAGGATGATGCTAGTACTGCTGTTTTCCTCACTATAGCTATAATATCTGATCCCTTCCAGTACCTACTGAAGCTGAGCACCTCATGCCTATAATATTCTACCACTCCTCTTTCACCTACCACCTCACCTCCACAATGTTGGTACCAAAAGGCTCATCTGCTGCCTCCTCTTCCTCAAGAACCTCTCCCCGGAGATGTCACCAACCTCCGTGATAAGCAAGCATTTTAAGGTAATGTATTTACTCCTCTCTTTCAAAGCTAGCAAGAGCTGCAAAATATAATAACCTATATTGCCTAGCTATAGGCAAGTATACATGGTCAAAGATTATAGTAGCTAGAATTCTAGCCAGTACTGACTTCACAACAATGATAGCCAGCGTAGCCTCTGTAGCCTACCCAGGTCCGAAAAGCTCTCCTTTGAAGTATTCCCTCTGTCAGGTACTGATAATATGGTTTCCTCCACAACCTGCAAACTTTGCCCCAACCTGAGTCGATAAATTGCATGGTCTGTACGGCTCCTCCTCATGCCTCGCCTTATGGTTTTTATCAAGTATGAGACCCTATGTCTCTTCATTTTCCCTATGAGTCAAGTACTGTCATAAGACCTTTCTCTCTTCCTCTACCTTCTTCTTATTCCTACAAGTTAATTATTGTTATAGGACCTTCCTCCTCCTCGTATGTCTCCTTGTGGCTCCCGCCAAGCCCAAGATTCGATGTCTCCTCCTCCTCTATCAGCTGATGCTATGAGTGCGTCCTCCATCTCCTGCGAACATTCCTCCCTCTAGAAAAGTTTGATGGGGATGAAAAAGAGCTTGACAATTTTCTTTTGATAGATCAGGAGTTTACAAATCACTGCTGATGATGAAACCTCTTGTTTGGAGGGCCCTGCCCTCACATTTTCTGTCAAAACCCCTCAGCATTATATACTACAGCTCTTATCCTACTGCGTATAACTTTCTAAGACTCCTCAGCCATTGCTGAGGCTGCTTAAAACATTCAGACGCAAGCAGTAGGGTAGGATGCAAGATTTCTTAATTGAGATCGATGAGTTCAATAATGTGGCAAAGACCCCCGACCCTGTCCTCATTTCCAATGTCTCTGCCAGTATTCAGAAGATGTCCAGAACCTTCTAGCAGGTCATTTTGAGTATCGAAGCAACTAGAACCAATAGAAGTTTTTATTGCCAATACCCTAAGAAAGCCTAAGAAATAAGTGCTTCACTCCTTTTATCACCATGACAAATATCACCTCTGTCAGTAGCAGCTCTATGATACAGCTACCTCTAGCTCCAAAGAATAAAAAGAGCGATAACACACCTGAAGAACTGATTCAGATGAAAAGGTAACCAATACATCAGGTACATGATCATATCATACTGTAAAAAGAAATAGTGGAAACCTAATGGAAGCAAAAGAAGGAAGATAAAGAGGAAGTAAAATGCCCTGAAGTCATAAATCTGCTCTCTTGAATCATGATGTCATAGCCTAAGAAGATAAAGACAGACTCTAGCCATCTCACAGGCTGTCGAAAGATCTGAGAGGATCACTAAACTGTTTAATTTAGAGTAGATGAGGACCCTACTCAGCATATAGGACTTCCTGTCATAGCGACCTCCTCAGTTGCGAGGTAAAATTCAAACTGGAAAGACTGTTAGAGCTATTGTGAACCATGTGGCCTCTGCACTAATTGTTTCCTTAGCAGACTGGGTAAGGAGTTGAAGATGAGGTCACGAAGTAAGACCTCCAAGGATTAAGATTTTTGTGAATCTTTTGTCTTTATTTTCATTTTCACTTTCATTTTTGTTTTCTGTTGTCCCAGTACCTGATTCTATTTCCTCCGCTTAGGATTATGTGCCTTCTATTAGCATTTTGAGCAAATCTGATAAGGCATTTGTTAATTTTATTTTGCCTTCTGTTCTGAACTCCTACCAGATGGATTAAGGAATTTGTTTTCAATTTTAATACCGAAGTTATAGATATCTGTAGATGCATCATTGATTGTGTCCGACTCAATGGCGTTCTGAGAAAGTCTAATAAGTTTCTGTTCACTTTGTTTCATCTTTTGTTCTAAACTCCTGCCAGACAATGAAGGAATTTATTTCGATTTTAATACCAAAGCTATAGATATTGGTAAATGCATTATTGTATAGCATGTTTGATGGTCCTTGCACTTATGATTGAGTTGCTTTGGGTTTTCCTAATAATCCCCTTGAAAAGAGTGATATTTCATTGATTGATGCACATGAGCACTAGCACTTACGATACATTAATGTTTTTTTCTGAGGAACAGGTATACCACTTACCTCCTCACTAAAGCTGGGATAATGCAATTGCTTTCGAGAATTTATATATGAAGTCTCCCTATAGTCCAGTATATCTAGGAAGAAAATGAGGCTCTTTAGAGGTATATCATTGAACATCTACTAGCAGAGAAGATACGAAGGTCAAAGGCACAAGTAGCTTCACTGATTTTTTCCGAAGTTAGATGGGTCCCTCTGACCGTGCATTGATTATAAGGACACTAAATGAACTCACCACTTTGAACAAACACCCTTTGTCCTTAATATTGGAACTCCTCAAAAAAAGGCCCAAAGTGGTAAATGGTTTATCAAACTCAATCCCGATAATAGCTAAAACCTCCTATGAATTAAGTTAGTAATGAACAGCAGCTGTCAAATACAGCCAACAGCTTATTCAAAGTACCCAGTTATACCTCTTAGACTCATTAATATACCTGCCTCCTTTGAAGAGATAATGGATGAGATCCCCACTTGTATTAGTAGAGTTGTTTGGTACTAGTACTCTTAATCTATGAAGGCAAGTCTGAACAAGACCATAAAAGGATAGTTGAAAGCTGCTTGCTAAGATTGAGGAAACATGAGCTCGCAGTACGAGTTCTATATGCATAAAACTATGTTCCTTAGTCATTTTATTGTTAGCCTCGAGATTAAGATGCATCCATTCAAACTCTCTACCATTCACGATTGGCCACAGCCGATTAAAGAAGGTGCAAGCCTTTCTAGGCTTTACAAACTGCTGCTACTAATTCGTTCGCAACTACTACTGCCAATTTAATTTACTCCACTACAACCTGACTACTTACAAGCCTTAACCAGAGACATACTCTTTATTTGAGGGGAGTAGAGTAGCAAGCTGCTTTTACAGAACTTCAAGACAAGTTTATCAGTGCCCCCATACTATGACAGTTCAATTAATCCCTACCGATGATTATAAAACTGACTGCTCAGACTAGGCACTTACTAGCGTCTTAAGCTTAAGAATAATATTACCATCCTTCACTCCTATGAGTATCACTCCTGAATACTGACCTCTGCCAAATAAAACTACTTTATTCACGATAATGAACTCTTGGCAATTCTTGATTATACAAATAGAGAATAAAGCTATTGAGAATAAAGTTTACCATTTTTACTATCTACTATGTACCATGTACTTCACCACTAAAAAACACCTCAATAACCAGCAATCCAACTGGAGTCAGAAACCTTATGAATTCGATTATAGCAATGCAGATGCTTCTTCTTGACGAACTGATGAAGTGGAAGATATATGGACTGATATCTCTGGGGTCAATAGTAATGAATGGGTGAGGAATGATAACAGGTCCGATATGGTACTCGACCAGTATTAACTGGAAGTGATAATAATGATGCCGTGATAGTAATGTGGCTCAATACTGGGGTGTGCATCAGACTCCTCTCTTGAAACTTCTACTGGGATGGCTGGAAAGACCAAGTAGCCGATTATGTTACCGATTATATAGCCTGCTTGAAGGCCAAAGCCGACTGCCATCTCAGGCAAACTAGACTTATGCCAATGCCTACTGGTACAAAGCCTTGGGAGGAGATAGCTATGGACTTTGTTGGAAAACTACTAAGGGCTTTAATACTATTTCAGTTGTTACAAACTGGTTTACTGAAATGTAGTACTATACTATATACCAGTAAAAGATACTTTGACAACTTGAGATATTGCCAACGCCTTCAATGATGTTCTCAGGCAATTTGGTCTACCCTACTACATTACCTCTAAATATGGACCATAATTCACCTCAGCCCTTCGAAAAGACATTATAGAACCCTAACTCTGTACCACTTACTACCCTTAGACAGATAGAGTCTCTGACGCGCAATGTCTAGTATTGTAGAGAGTATGTAATACAGACTCTCAAATAGTATCTTCACATCTTCCATGACCGAACTATAGCAGATATAACAAGACTTGAGAAACAGTTGAGAATTTTCATAGATCATTGGAATCTGTCAGAGAGTTCCATGATCAATATCCGAGGAAGCCTTCAGGACCCTATGGTCCAATAAAGCATTAATGGCTTATGGGATAGAGCATCTCATCCAAATGGGAATTCAATATGGCTATGCTACTTAGATGGTTCATTGACGTGAGTATCTTTTCCTTACGAAGACTTTTTCCCACTGGGTTTTGTCTTCGAGAAGGTTTTTAATAGCTCACTAATAATGAGTAAAAGACATACCAGTCTCACTATTAGCTATGGGCAACTGCAGTTCAGCTCATGTATTACCTCGTATATAATGCATACTGATAGCTAAAGTATGTGGCCCACAATCTCAATTAGTTCAGTTTTCTGTTAGTGATTGTTCCTTAGGACGAGTACCTTAAATGGGGGGGTAATGTTATAGCTAAGATGGAAACTTACCTACCACTATGGTAAGGGGCAAGGGTTCTACTGCTAATTAGCTGCTACGGCTAAAGGTGAAGACTTACTTGACAAGGGGATAATGCTGACCCTGCAATTGAATATAAGACTAATGCTAATTGACCAGACTGATCACTCATTAGGCTTAGCTGTTGATTCTCACATTATTTAGATAGGGCAGTACTATGGAAGGGTATGTCATCTGGAATGCAGCTTGATGCATATACTCGATTTATAGAAGCTCTATTAATATATGTACATACATTAGTACATTCGTTATCTTTGTCCTATACTATTTTTGCATGTTTTCGTTACATATGCCTATTACTACTGATATTGGCATTGATAAGAAATTGCCATAGGGCCAGCCAATTATTCTTTTCTTGACTCCGCATGTATAGCTGTACTGAAGTCTATATAAGCGCCAGCTGGCAATAGTATAGTTAGAAGAATCAAGACACAAGCAGTATTCTAAGTTTCTCTATAAACTCTAAACCTATTATTCCATCATTATGCCCGTGAATCGCTCCACTCCGCTGCATGCCCCCTGCCGAGTAGCTGCCCTTCTAGTCTGCCGTATATGCCTCCATAGCCATTCCAACCTACCGTATTCATACTTTCGAGACAATGCCAGCACCGCCATTTTCCTCACCATAGTCATAACATCTGGTCCCTTCTAGTACCTACTGGAGCTAAGCACCTTATGCCTATAACAATTTTTTGATATAAGTACCTTTTCCTTATAAAGAAATTTTTCCTATAGAGTTTTGATCTTTATTAAGGTTTTTGTTACGGGATACGTTGGGGGTAAGCCATTTACTAAATAACTAAGTGCAACGTAAAATATAATTAAATATAAGTCATGGAAAATAAAGTAGTTAAGGTAGTAAGAAAGCTTTATATTTGTTAGGGTTGGGTTCCGGGTCCTTGCCCTTCTAACTCTGGTGGGTCAGGCTTCTATTTATACAAAATGTAGTTCTTCAAAGCTATTAACAAATTCAGCTTGAACGGATTCTGGAGATCAAGCCAGACCCTGAAAAAAGCTAAGTGATAGCCTTTCTTTTTGACCAACCCTTATAATAAATTCTAGAACAACAAATATGAGAACTTGAAACTTCTAATGTAAGCCTCTATCTAAAAATACTATTATAACTCTGATCCCTATGCAAAGATCGATGATATAAGAAAATAAGAAAAGGTTATTATACAATGAATAGTATAACAGGAGCTGCCAGAAGAGTTAGTAACCAAGATTGCTAATCTTAGTAGTTACTTACTTCTTAACCAAAGAAGTTCCACTACCACAGACCTAACTAGTATCAGGTTAGCTAAACTTCTGACTGGTAGGCTTTATAGTTGGTAGTACCTTTTGACGACACTTAAATAAGACGGTGTTATAGCATGAGAATGATTATGCCTGTAATAGTGCTCTCCTTCTTAGAGCACATGTCCCGAGTGCCTGTTAGCTATTATTCTTTAATTTCTTAAAAGAATATAAGCCGTACAGCTTAGTGTCGGTGGATCTCTTACCTTGACCTTAGCAACTTAATTACTGTGATCGTACTCAAGGTAATATTCCGTGATGTCCTGACTATAGGCTATGCCTCTACTTAGTCTTTGATATTAAAGGTAGTTGGTAAGAACTTTACCTATTTATCATGAGACATACTACTATATTCGTAGTGTCTTGACCCTTGAACACTTTTCTGTTTGACACTTTGACTTGTATCTAGGATAAGTGTTAATACTATATGAACTTAAGTTCATAGGTTAGGTCCATGCCGTATCTTTATGACAGATATATCTGCACTCTAGGTCGGTAACTTGACTGCATTTCTAACTTCTCTTTCTCTTTCTTCCTTGTTGCCCTGATTCGGCTTGTTTTTCCTTATTAGGGTATCGTTCACAGAATTCTTTAAGTGCGTCCACCGGTGATCCATCATCCATTAATAGTTCGACTAGGCTTTCCCAGTTTGCCTCCTCAGGCCCATAACCTTCCCACTGCACAAGGTACTCTAGTGTCTTCTTGGTACCGTTGTATCGTACGTTAGTGATAGAGGCTATGAAGTATTCTTCCTTGCCTTCTTGCATTAGTAGGGATAGTTGGTCGGGTAGAGGGTTGAGAGCGGATGTTTTGAACGGTTCGAGCAGTGAAACGTGAAAGACAGAGTGCATCTTCAAGTTGTATGGTAACTTGAGCTTGAAGGAATATTTGCCTATTGCTTTTTCGATAGTGAAGGGTCCGATTAACTTAGTGTCGAGTTTCTTAGAAGGTCTTTTTGTCGGGATATTTTTGGCATTAAGCATAACTTTGTCTCCTTCCTTGAAGTTTGGCTGTTGGGCGTGATGTTGGTCGTACCACTTAACTGCTCGTTCGATTGATTTGTTCAGTTCCTTGCGAATCCGTTCCCATTCTCCTGTGAGTTTTCTCAAGGGTACATTGAGGGCCTCCTCCTCATTGATGGTATCAACAAGGGGGTGAAAGCCGTAGTTCGCAAAGAAAGGTAAGGTCTTGGTGGAGCTATGTTGTGCATTATTATATGCAAACTCAGCGAGGGGTAAGAGTTGGTTTCAATTGTCCTGGTGGTAGGTGACGTAGTTGCAGAGGTAACCTTCGAGGGTTTGGTTGACTCTTTCGGTTTGTCCATCAATTTCCGGGTGTACAGTGGTACTCATGTTTAGGTTGACTTTGAGTTTCTTCATGAGTTCCTGCCAGAAGTTTGAAGTAAACTTCAGATCTCGGTCCAATAGAATAGACTTCAGTAAGTCATAGAGTCAACATATTTCTCAAAAGAAGGTAGTTGCTAATTGTTCTGCAAATTGTTCTGCTAGAGTGATGAAGTGAGCCATCTTAGTAAACCTATCCACTACTACCTATATTTGTGTGAAGCCGTCTGAAGGAGGGAGTTTGGTAATGAAGTCCATGCTAATAGAGGACCATGGTTGGTATGGTATCTCATGAGGGTGAAGGAGGCTATATTTCTTGTATCTTCGTGCCTTGTTCCTTTGGCATTCCAAGCATGCGCCAATATATTCCGTGATATCGTTGTGAGCATTAGGCCAATAGAAGTCCCTGCCGATAAGTTCTATGGTTTTTTCGATTCTGAGGTGGCCGGCGAGGGGATGATCATGTTTTGCTTGAAGTATTTCCTATTGAAGGGCCATTAGTATCACAAACCGGTTGTTGTGTAAGACTACTTCATCATGGATACTGAATCCTTTATCGACATTATCATTCTTCTGCTGGATACGTTCCTTAAGTTGAGTATACCATTTGTCCTTTTTCCCTTCTTCGATTAGCTTACTCCTCCATTCGTCAGTTAATGCTACCACTTTCAAAGCTTGTATTGTTCTTGCAATTGAAATTTCTTCCTCTTCCTGCTATATTCCTTCTTCCCAGAACTTAGTTTCTTGCTGATCTCACTGTCCACTCCCCTTCTTAAGGGCATAGTCACCACATCTGAATAAAGCATCTGCCTTGGCATTCGCTTTTCCTTTTTGGTAGATAATTGTATAGTCGAATAGGGCAAGTTTTTTTTCCCATCGTACTTGACAGTGAGATAGCTTCTTAATAGTGTTGAAGATCTAGAGATTGTTATAGTCAGTATAGACTTTGATGCTGTACTTAACACCTTTACAGTATTCTCTCCAGGTATCTGTCATACATTCCACCACAGCTAGCATCTCCTTGTCGAAGATATTATAGTTAATTTTGACTGGGGTGAACTTCTGGGAATGGAACGCAACTGGGTGTAGTTTGCTGTCTTCTTGCTTCTGACTTAGGATCCCTCCAAGTGCGAAGTCACTTGCATCCGTTTCCAGAATGATTTCGTGTTCTGAGTGATAGTATGCTAGAATCGGAGCAGTCGTGAAAGCTTCCTTAAGTTGTTGGAAAGCTTCCTCTTGCGGAGGTCCCCAGACTAGCTTTGCCTCTTTATTGAGTAGTCGAGTTAGAGGTAAGCATATCTTGCTGTAGTCCTTAATGAAGCATCAGTAGAAGTTAGCAAATCCTAGAAAGGATTGTATATCTGTCTTCAAGTTGGAGTGTTTATTAGTACCAGGAGTCTTCCAATCAAGGATAGCCTGGATTTTATCGGTGGACATCGAGATTCCTTTCCTCGAGATATGATAACCCAAAAATTCAACTTCCTCCACACACTGCTCGCATTTTTCCTCTTGTATAGCCAAACCATTTTCCTGTAGCCTGCGCAACACCTCTTCCAGGATTGTATTATGTTCTTCTAGGGTTTCGGCATATATTAGTAGGTTGTCAATGTATGCCAGTAAACCGTGATCGATTATATCTTTGAAGATTTCATTCATGAACTCCTGGAAGGTTGCTGGTGCATTACAGAGTCCGAATAGCATAACTGTGTATTCATAGTGGCTGTACTGAGTCCTAAAGGCTGTCTTCCACTCATCCCCTTTGGCAATTCATACCAAGTTGTATTCGTTCTTTAAGTCAAGGATGGTGAAGTATTTGCCCTTGCGGAGTCGGTCTCGGAGTTCTGCTATTAGTGGGAGGGGGTAGCGGTTCTTGATAGTGATTCGGTTAAGGCCTCTATAATCGACACACATGCGTAGTTTCCTATTCTTTTTTGGGATGAACAGGATAGATGCACCTGCTAGAGATTGTGAGGGTCAGATCTTTCCTTCTTTTAATATCTGTTTGATATATTCTTTAAGGATTTCCAATTCTTTCTTACTTAATCAGTAAATAGGTCCCTATAGAGGTTGTTGTCCTTCTTGTAGAGGTATGCGATGGTCGTATGATCGGTGCGGGGGTAGTTTTGCTGTGGTCTCGGTATCGAAAACCTTCGGGAATTTCTTCTTCTATGCTGCTAGGTCAAAGGTCACCTGCTTGCCAGCTTTTGTTTGGTAGATGTGCACTTGGGGTGTTTTTCATCCCATGATATGCATATATCTACCAAAAAATACTTGCTCTGCTTGCCATTCTTCAGTTGTGTAAAGTTCTTCCACTTCACAAAGTTCAAAGCGCCTAGCCTTGATGTGTTCCAAGCATTTGGTGTGATTTAGTTCAACATAGTCCAAGTCCCAATCAATGTATGGCTAGTAACTAGCCATCTACGTCATTGACAAGAGTGCATCATAGTCCTTTCCTCCATCACCCATGTCGAAGTCGATGAGTTCTTTATGAACTTTCCCGGTATCATCAATAAGAGTCATTTGGAGCTTTGGGGTATACTCTGTCCCAGTGTTTGGTAAGGGCACACCTTCGGCTCTTCTAAACTTGATAGGGAATTTTCTTTTGATGCGTGGGATTGGTACTTTGTTGAAGAGAATTGAGGTTTCTGCTCCTGAGTCGATACATACTCTAATCATTACTGATTTTGAGATACTGTTTTCCTTCCATTCTAACTCAGCTTTGCAAATGATTGATTTCTTTGCTGGAGGTCCTTCGAGGATTGGAGGAGGAGTGAGGCCAACTGGAGGAGGAGGAGAGGCAGACACTTCGTTGGCTAAGATCTGCCTTTCTAGTTTTCCGACTCGGATTCATCGAGCATGGTAATGCATGACGCTAGACTGTGAGCCTGTATCCCAGCCGAGTCTCCTTTGTTTTCTTGTTTAATTTTCCTTACCTCCTTTTTGTCCTCCTTCTTGTCGTCATCTCTCTTCCTCTTATTACCTGACTGATTAGTTGGCTAGGTTGTCTTCCACTCCTTCACGATTTCCGTAGCCATGCATTTGCTGAAAGTGTGGCCTTTTCTTCTACAGTGAGAGCATTTCCCATCGGCCTTCCATTTGGCACTGAGTTCCTTGGAGGAGCTGGGGAGGTATGGGCTGGGCTTAGAGGTCGTAGTTTCCACACTGTCCTTCTTCTTCTCTGAAGATTATTTCCCCTTTGAATGGCCACTAGGTTTGTTACCACTACTGTGACCTACAACTTACGTTGTTCGCTCATCCCGTATGCCAACCGCTATTACGCATTTGCACCAGTCATCAAGCAATTCATTGGGTACTCCTGGCTACATGAGGAAGAATTGAGCAATATTTCTTTTCAACCTTTTGACCACCTTGTCCTTGAACGTTTTTTTCATCGTAATTAGCTAGGTGGTTCATTTTCTTCATAGTGTTGATGTAGTCTATAATTTTGCCCTTCTGCATGTAGGTATCGAGTTTATCTCGCATTTGCTGCTCCTGTATGTGAATTCCCATTCCCTCTGCCAAATCATCCATCCATTTTTCCAATGTAGTATCTCTCCGAGCCCCTGGACCTATGTACATATGTTTGTTTTGGCTATGCTATTCTGCTGCCTCCTTGGTTAGAGATCAGGATGCATACAGAATTTTGGTATCTTCTTCAGCCAAAGTTTGACAATGCTCTCGGAGGTATACTAAGTCCATTACCTCAGACTTCTATACTTGTAGTCCGTCCAGGTTGCCATCCTAAGTTCTTAGAGTTGGGAGGTGGGCGAATGGGATGTACTGGCTAGTGGGTTCGGGTTCAGGTGAATCCCATCATCTGGTTTCGTGCCTGGCTTTCTTTCTTGGAGGAGGAGATAGTGCTGGTCAGATGGAGAGGACGGTGGTCACTGTTCGTGATAGAGATAGTGATCTAGTTGGTGGTCGGGAGGGCGGAAGTTTGACTTCAAGAGCTGTTATTTTGTCTTGCAGCGCTTTATTCTGGTTCTTAAGAGAGGCGATTTCTGCTTCTAATATTATTATCTGTCTTGACCAGCTCTAATAGCGTCTTCTTGGGATAGGATTTTTCCTTCTAGATCCTTCTGCTCGGCCTTCTGCTTGTTGAGGAGGATCCTGGCATCCTGTAGTTGAGACTCCAAGGCGGCAACCATGGCTCTTTTCTCGTCTAAGGCCTTGATAATAGTAGCATTGGAATCCTTGATGTACTGCTACTCTAAGTTCCGTATCTTTTCCATGGTATCTGCCTCCTACTTAAGTTTGGCAGTCTCCATTTCGAGTCGGTACTTCTCGGCAGTGGCTAAGACTGTTGCTTCGTGATTGGCTTTTTCCTTCCCTAGCTGTTCTGGAAGCTTAGTTTCCCAAGCTTGGGCTTCAGCTTGGATTTGTGCTTCACAATGTTGCTTGTACTTATTAGCATCATGCTTGAGCTGCTATTAGAGATTGATGAATTCCTGTTTTAGGAATTCGGCTTCTAATTCTTTTTTTCAGTCAACGTCCATTGCTACTAGTAGTTCTGTCGGTAGTGGGCAGCTTATCTCGCTTTGGGTTTTTTTTGAGCTCATCTGCTATATCTTCTTTAAGCTGTGAAACTAAATTCCACGCCCATGAGGAGAATTGTGCTATTAGTGAGCTGACATGTCCCGGATTCACTGCCTCTAAGATAGGAATCAGAAGGGTAAGCTTCTCTTGTCTCTGTAGGATCAATTGATCTATACGGCTTTGGTGGATCTGAATCTAATTTAGGTCTTGAGTGTCCTTAATGCGCAATTGCTGGGACTGAGACTTTGTTCAAGGCCGGAGTCCTGGTCTTGGAGTGGTGGTAAGGGCCGATTGTGCTGCTTCTGCACTGGAATCCGAATCCACTTCATCTTTAGATCTCCAATAGACTAGTTTGTTCCCAGTAGTCAATAGCTTGGGAATCACAGGAAAGTTGTAGGACACCATTGTTGGTTATTTGTGAGGTTGTGGCGAAATGAAACCTAACAAATATAGTGTTACGAAATACGTTAGGGATAAGCTATTTACTAAATAACTAAGTACAATGTGAAATATAATTAAATATAAGTCATGGAAAATAAAGTAGTTAAGGTAGTAAGAAAGCTTTATATTTGTTAGGGTTGAGTTCCAGGTCCTTGCCCTTCTAACTCCAGTGGGTCAGGCTTCTATTTATACAAAATGTAGTTTTTCAAAGCTGTTAACAAATTCAGCTTAAATGGATTCTGAGAATCAAGCCAGACCCTAAAAAAAGCTAAGTGACAGCCTTTCTTTTTGACCAACCCTTACAATAAATTCTAGAATGACAAATACGAGAACTTGAAACCTCTAATGTAAGCTTCTATCTAAAAATACTATCATAACTCCGATCCCTATGCAAAGATCGATGATATAAGAAAATAAGAAAAGGTTATTGTACAACGAATAGTACAACAGGAGCTGCCAGAAGAGTTAGTAACCAAGATTGCTAATCTTAGTAGTTACTTACTTCTTAACTGAAGAAGTTCCACTACCACAGACCTGACTAGTATCGGGTTAGCTAAACTTTCGACTAGTAGGCTTTATAGTTAGTAGTACCTTTTGACGATACTTAAACAAGACAGTGTTATAGCATAAGAACGATTATGCCTGTAACAGTTTTTAATAGCTTACTGACAATAAATAAGTCCTTGAAAACATACCAGTCTCATCATTGGCTATAGATAATTAAAAATCTGTATGGGACCTTGCATATAAGGTATACTGATATATCAGTAGCCTTTTTTAACCCTTTTGGGTCCAATTACATTGCTCACAGTCATAGTTAGCTTTCAGCTTTTTGGTGATTGTTACTTGAGATGAGTACCCTAGAATGAGGGGTAATGTTACAGCTATGATAAGACTTATCCATGTTATGGAACACTTACTCTGAATCATTATATAAGACCAATACTGATAAACTAGACTAATTACTCATTCAGCTTAGTAGTAGATTCATTTATTTATTAAACAGAGTAGTACTAAAGAAGTATGTATTGAATATTTTAAATATGACCTCCAGGTCTGCAATGTACTTGGCTTATTAAAAGCTAATATATATGCACATGCACTAGTATATAGCACTATCTTGTATTCATATTATTTTCACATGTTTTTGTTACGTGTACCTATTATTATAGGTATTGGCATTGATAAAGAATTATTATATTGCTAGTCATTTATTTATTTCTTGACTTGTTATGTATGACTATGCTGAAGTCTATATAAGTACCACCTAGTAATAGCATAGCTAGAAAAATCAAGACACTAGTAGTATTCTAAGTTTTTTATAACTCTGAACTTATCATTCTCTCATTATACCTATAAATCGTTCTACTGCACTGCATGCTCCATGCCAAATAACTGCCTATTTAGCTTACTATATATATATATCCATAGCCAACTTTGGCCTGCTGTATATACACTTTCATGGTAACTCTGGTACTGCCATATATAAATCTCCGTAGTGACTCCAACTCACTATATCTACTGTACCATAGCCATAACATTCAGTGCCTTCTAGCACCTATCGGAGCTAAGCTCCTTATACCTATAACAAAGAACTACTAAGTACTTTAATACTATTTTGATTGTTACAAACTAGTTTACTGAAATATAGTACTGCACTATATACTAGTAAAAAATACTTAGACAATTCAACATGTCACCAATACCTTCAATAATATCCTTAGGCAATTTAGTCTACCTCACTATATCTCCTCTGAATATGGATTATAATTTGCTTTAGCTCTTTAAAAAGACATTATAGAACTCCAACTCTATATCACTTTCTACTTCTCGACTGATAGAGTCTTTCATGTATAATATTTGATATTGCAGAGAGTATATAATATAGACTCTCAAATAGTATCTCTATATCTTTTATAACTGAACTATGATAGAAATGATGAGACTTAAAAAATAGTTAAGAATTTATATAGATTATTAAAATCTATTAGAGAGTTCCATGATTAATATCTAAGGAAGCATTTGGGACCCTATGGTCTAATAAAGTATTAATACTCATAAAATAGAGCATATCACAGAAATGGGAATTCTGTACTACTATACTACTCAAATGATTTATTAATGTGAGTATCTTTTCCTTAGAAATACTTTTTCTTACTGGGTTTTGTCTTCAAGAAGGTTTTTAATAGCTCACTAATGATGAGTGAAAGACATACTAGTCTCATTATTGGCTACGAGCAACTATGGTTCAGTTCATGTATTACCTCACATATAAGGTATGCCAATAGCCCAAGTATAAGACCTACAATCTCAATTAGTTCAGTTTTCTGTTAGTGATTATTACTCAGGACGAGTACCCTAAACAAGAAAGTAATATTATAGCTAAGGTAAAAACTTGCCTACTACTATGGCAAGAAGCAAGGGTTCTACTATTAATTAACTACCATAGCTGAAGGTGAAGACTTACTTACCAAGAGGATAATACTAACCCTGTAATTGAATATAAGACTAATACTAATTGATCAAACTGATTACCCATTAGACTTAGCTATTGATTCTTATATTATTTAGATAGGACAGTACTACAGAAGGGTATGTCATCTAGAATATAGCTTAATGCATATATTTGAGTTATGGAATCTTTATTTATATATATATATATATTAGTATATTCATTATATTTGTCCTATACTATTTTTTCATATTTTCCTTATATGTATCTATTATTACAGGTATTGGTATTGATAAGAAATCACTACATTGCTAGCCAATTATTCATTTATTGACTTCTTATATATGGCTGCACTGAAGTCTATATAAGTGCCAGCTGGTGATAGTATAGTTAAAAGAATTAAGATATAAGCAGTATCTTAAGTTTTTCTATAACTTTAGATACATCATTCCCTGAATACACTTATGAATCACTCCACTCTGCTGTGCACTCCCTACTGAGTAGCTGCCCTTCTGGTCTACTATATATATACCTTTATAGTCATTTCAGAACTACTATATATATATATCTATAGTAACCCTAATCTACTATATTTATTCTAGTATAGCTATAATATCTGATCCCTTTCAGTATCTACTGGAGCCGAGCTCCTCACGTCTAGAACAATGATTATTGCATACCTCTACAAGAAGGATAACAACCTCCATGGAGATCTATCTATTGACTAAATGAAAAAGAGTTAGAGATACTTAAAGAATATATTAAACAGATATTAAAACAAGAAAAGATTCAACTCTTACAATCTCTGGCAGGTGCACCTATCCTATTTGTCCTAAAGAAAAATAGCAAACTCTCTATATATATATACTATAGAGGCCTAAACTGAATTACTATTAAGAACTGCTACCTCCTTCTACTAATAACAGAACTCCAAGACTAACTTTAGAAGGGCAAATACTGTACTACCTTTAACTTAAAAAATGGATATAACTTAGTATAAATTACCAAAGAGAATGAGTAGAAGATAGCCTTTAGGACTAGGTACAGCCACTACAAATATATAGTTATGCTATTCGGACTCTGCAATATACTAGCAATTTTTTAAGAGCTTATAAATGAAAATCTTTAAAAATATGTTTAATCAGAGTTTACTAGCATATATTGATAACCTACTAATATATATTGAAACTTCAGAAGAATATAATATAACTCTGAAAGAAATATTGTATAGGTTACAAAAACATAGTTTAGCTATATAAGAGAAAAAATATAAATAGTATATAGAGAAAGTTGAATTTTTAAGTTATCACATTTTAGGGAAAGGAATCTTGATATCCACTAATAAAATTTAAGCTATTCTTGATTGGAAGACTCCTGGTACTAATGAACACTCTAATCTAAGAACAGATATATAATCCTTCCTAGAGTTTGCTAACTTTTACTGATACTTCATTAAGGACTATAGTAAGATATACTTACTTCTAACTTGACAACTTAATAAAGAGGCAAAGCTTGTCTAGGAATCTCTGCAAGAGGAAGCTTTTCAGCAACTCAAAGAAGCTTTTACAACTGCTCTGATTCTAGTATACTACTACCTAGAATATGAAATTATACTAGTAATAGATACAAGCAACTTTGGACTTAGAAAGATCCTAAGTTAGAAGTAAGAAGACAGTAAACTACACTCAGTTGTATTTCATGCTCAAAAGTTCATTCCAGTTGAAATTAACTATAATATCTTAGATAAAAAGACATTGGTTACGGTAGAATATATAATAGATACCTGAAGAGAATACTATACAAGTACTAAGTATAGTATCAAAGTGTACACAGACCATTACAACCTCTGGATCATTAATATAATTTAGAAGCTATCTCACTATCAAGTATAATAGGTAGAAAAACTTACTACATTTGACTATACAATTATCTATCAAAAAGGAAAAGTGAATGCCAAAGTAGATACTTTATCTAGATATAGTGACTATGCCCTTAAGAAGGAGAGTGGACAGCAAGATTAGTAAGAAACTAAGTTCTGGGAAGAAGGAATATGATAGGAAGAGGAAGAAATTTTGACTGCAAGAATGATAAAAGCTCTAAAAATGGTAGTACTCACTAACGAATAGAGGAGCAAACTAATCAAAAAAGGGAAAAAGGATAAATAGTATACTCAATTTAAGGAATGTATCCAGTAGAAGAACAATATTATTGATAAACAATTAAGTATCCATGATAAACTAGTCTTATACAACAACTAGTTTGTGATACTAATAGTCCTTAAACAAGAAATACTTTAAGTAAAACATAATTATCTCCTTACTATCTACCTCAGAATTAAAAAAACTAGAGAACTTATTAGCAGAGACTTCTATTAGCCTAATGCTTACAACAATATTATAAAATATATCAGCGTATACTTAGAATGCCAAAGGAATAAGATATGAAACCATAAGAAATATAGCCTTCTTTACTTATATAAGATATTATATCAACTATAGTCCTCTATCAGTATAGACTTTATTACCAAACTTCCTCCTTCAGACAGCTTCATACAAATATATGTAGTAGTAGATAGGTTTACTAAGATAGCTTACTTCATCTCTCTAGCAGAAACAATCTACAGAACAATTAGCAACTATCTTCCTTTAAGAAATATAGTGACTCTATAGCTTACTGAAAACTATCATATTAGATCGAGATTTAAAGTTTACTTTGAACTCTTGGTAGGAACTTATGAAGAAACTTAAAGTCAACTTGAATATGAGTACAACTGCACATCTGGAAACCAATAGATAAACTGAAAGAGTCAATCAAACTCTTGAATAATACCGGTGTAACTATGTTACCTACTACTAGGACAATTAAAACTAACTCTTACCTCTTATAGAGTTTACATATAATAATATAAAATATAGCTCTACTAAGACCTTACCTTTCTTTGCCAACTATGGCTTTTATCCCTTTGTAAATACTATTAATAATGAAGAAGCTCTTAATATACTTTTGTGGGAACTTATAGGAGAATGGGAATAGATTTGCAAGGAACTAAATCAATTAATTAAAGAAGTAGCTAAGTAGTATGACTAACATCATACTCAATAACCTAATTTCAAGGAAGAAGACAAAGTTATACTCAATGCCAAAAATATCTCAACAAGAAAACCTTTTAAGAAACTCAATACTAAGTTGATTGGACTCTTTACTATTAAGAAAGTAATAGACAAACATTCTTTCAAGCTTAAGTTATTATACAACTTGAAGATATACCCTATCTTTTGCATTTTACTGCTCGAACTATTTAAAACATCTACTCTTAACCTTTTACTCGACCAATTATCTCTATTGATGCAAGAAGATGAGGAAGAATACTTTATAGTCTCTATTACCAACATATGATATAATAGTACTAAGAAAACACTAAAGTACCTTATACAATAGAAACATTATGAGCTCAAGAAGGCAATATAGGAAAGCCTAGGTAAACTATTAATAGATAATAGATTACTGGTAAATGCAGGTAAAGAATTCTATAAATAATATCTTAATAAAGAAAAACAAGCCGAATTAGGGCAATAAGGAATAAAAAAAAAGAGAAGTTAGAAACTTTACAGTCAAGTTACTTACCTAGAGTACAGATATATTTATTATAAAGGTAAGGCATGGCCCTAACCTATGAACTTAAGTTTATAAAGTATTAATACTTATCTTAGATACATGCTAAGGTATCAAATAGAAAAGTATTCAAGAGGTCAAGATACTACAAATATAGTAGTATATCTTATAATTAATAAGTAAAGCTTTTACTAACTACCTTCAATATCAAAGACTAATTAAGCACATAATATATAGTTAGGCTATTATAGAATATTACTTTAAGTATAATCACAGCAAAATAAGTTACTAAAATTAAGGTAAGAGATCTACTAATGCTAAGCTATATAACTTATATTCTTTTAAGAAATTAAAGAACAATAGCTAACAGGTACTTAAGGTATGTACTCTAAGAAGGAGGGTACTATTACAAGTATAACTATTGTCATGCTGTAATACCATTTTGTTTAAGTATTATTAAAAGGTACTACTAACTATAAAGCCTACTAGTTAGAAGTTTAGCTAACCTAATATTAGTCAGGTCTATAGTAGTAGAACTTCTTTGATTAAGAAGTAAGTAACTACTAAAATTAGCAATCTTAGTTACTAACTCTTTCAGCAGCTTCTGTTGTACTATTTGTTATATAATAACCTTTTCTTATTTTTTTATATCATTGATCTTTATATAGGGATTAGAGTTATAATGGTATTTTTAGATAGAAGCTTGTATTAGAGGTTTCAAGTTCTTATATTTGTTGTCCTAGAATTTATTATAAGGGTTAGTCAAAAAGAAAGGCTGTCACTTAATATTTCTTAGAGTTTGGCTTGATCTTTAGAATCTGTTCAAGCTAAATTTATTACTAATAGCTTTGAAGAACTACATTTTGTATAAATAGAAGCTTGATTCTCCAGAGTTAGAAGGGCAAGGATCTAGAACTCAACTCTAATAAATATAAAGCTTTCTTATTATCTGAACTACCTTATTTTCTATCACTTATTTTTAATTATATTTTGTACTGTACTTAGTTATTTAGTAAATAGCTTACTTTCAACATACCTTATAATAATAAGTTTATTATTGAACTAGATTATAAGAGTTAATATTTGCCTTAGACTCTTATTAAAATTCTTCTATATTAGATTTTAGCTCTTCTTTATTATTAAGATTCTGACTTAGGTTCTCTATATTCTAATCTCTACTATCATTATAATTACTTGGATCATATTTATCTAGTATTATCTATTAATTAAGTAAGTTTAACAATTTACTAAGAGATAGAGTATTTTAAACTTACTTATATAATTATTCTTTTATCTATAACTTTCTTAACTATAATATAAATCTTTAATTTTTGTACTATCTTTAAAACAAATTATTATTTCTTAGACTTCTTTACTAGTATACTATTATTATTTGTTATAGCTTTTCTTCTAGTAGATATACTACTAGATATTTTAGATATTAAATAAAATTTAATAGTAGATAAGAGAAAAAAAGAAGAATAATAAGAAGTAAATAGAGACTAAGTAAAATGGATAGAGTATAAGAGAAAAGATAAAATAAAAAAGTTATATATTATTTTATATAACTCTTAGTTTCTCTTATATTTATTAAAATTCTACTATCAGTATATATATTCTTACTCTAGAGATAAGTTAGTAGCTATTCTTAGTTAGAAGTTCATAATATCTTATTACTATATATTGTATCAGTCAGCTAATATACTTAGTTCTTATAAGGGAAGCTTATAAAATTATATCACCTATATATTAGGTTACTTTACTAATATACTAGGTTCTTATAAGAAAAGTATATAATTTATAAATATTTCATATACTTATTAATTAAGCTCTCAATTCAAATTACTATGAATATAGTACTTATTTAGAAAGTATTAGAATAGCTTCAATAAGTAAGTATTTATTATAGCTATTATAGCTATAACTATTCTTATACTATAATACTATTTTATTTAAATATTATCAAAAGATACTACTAAATATAAAGTCTACTAGTTAAAAGTTTAGCTAACTCAATCCTAGTTATGTTTATGATAGTAGAACTTCTTTAGTTAAGAAGTAAGCAACTACTAAAATTAATAATCTTAGTTACTAACTTTTCTAGTAGCTTCTATTATACTATTTATTATATAATAATCTTTTTTTATTTTTTCTTTACTAGTAGCCTTTATATAGCAACTGAAGTTATAATAGTATTTTTAGATAAAAGCTTATATTAGAGATTTCAAGTTCTTATATTTATTATCTTAAAATTTATTATAAGAGTTAGTCAAAAAGAAAGAATATTACTTATTATCTTTTAAGGTCTAGCTTAATCTTTAGAATCTGTTTAAGTTGAATTTATTAATAGCTTTAAAGAACTATTTTTTATATAAATAAAATCCTAATTTATTAGAGTTAGAAAGGCAAGAACTTGAAACTTAACTCTAATAAATATAAAGCTTTCTTATTACCTTAACTACTTTATTTTTTATAACTTATATTTAATTATATTTTGTAATATAATTAGTTATTTCATGAATAACTTATATTTAATTATATTTTATAATATAATTAGTTATTTCATGAATAACTTATTCTAATATATCTCCTAATAATAGCTAGAAAGAGAAGTAAATTTTATCAGAGAAATAGTATTTGCATTAGTTTAAGTTAGTATAAGTTAGGTTTTTAGTATAAGTTTTTACTTTGAACTGATACTAACTTACTTTAATAAGTTAGTTTTTTTTTTAAAAAAACTTATCTCATAAGTTAAAAATAGAGCCAAAAACTGACTTAAATTGAAATTATTTGTATAATAAAATATAAAATTTTCAACTTGTATCTGTTTTAACTTCTCAGTCTAAGTTTTTTAATATAAAAAAAACTAACTTACTAACTAAGTTAGTGTATTTTTTTAGAAAAAATCTTAACTTATACTAAAAAACTAATAGATTAAACTAATAAGTACTTGTAACTAATACAAATACTAAGAAGAAAGAAATGGATAATATAAAAGTAGAAGAAATAAAAAGAATAGATAATAAAGAAATAAAAAATATAAGATAAAATAAAAATAAAATAAAAATAAAACAAAATAAATAAAGATAATAAATTTAAAATTAAAGATACTATATTTAAGTTAGTTAACTTATTTATGATATCAGACAGCCTTCAATATATAGCTACAATCTTACTCTAGAACTTATAATTATATAAATTATATAAAAAAAAAACTTACTTTTAGTAGTAGATCAAAGTAAAAATATAGGAAAAAATAGTGAAAGAAAATTAAAAAAAAGATAAAAATAATAAATATTAAAATCAAAACATTTAACATAAAATAACTTAGCTAGTCACTAATTCTATTGTTAGTATCAGACCCCTCCTATATAATATTTTCTTTACTCTAAACTAATTATAGAATAATTCATAATAGCCTATTTTATATATTTTATTTCATATAAATTAATGAGTATAAAACTAAAAAACTAATAATAAATAACTTACTATATAATTTTAAATAACTTTCTTTATATAGTTTTAGTAGTTGAATATAGTAATTCTAGCTACTATTTCTACAATTTCTCTAGTATTTCTATTATTTAATTAAGATTCAAATATTATCTTTTCTACCTCCCTACTAGCTCTAGCCAAGACTTTATAGATGTTGAGATTCTTTATTAGATTCTCATACATATTACTCTTAATATTATATTTACCTTTATTAAAATACTTGATTTCTTTAAGGTTTAGTATATCTTTATAAGTAGTTATATTAAGTACTATTAAGAGATAGATAAGCTTATAATTAGTACTCTCAAGAAGTATATTCACTTCAGACATACTTTCTATAATACTAAATATTATATATCAGAGACTTTATTAGTCTAGAGGTAGTAGGTAATATAGAGTTAGAGTTTGGCATCAAGTTCAGATATAATATCTTTTTAAAGGGCTAAGGTAAATTGTAGTCCATAGTCAGAAGTAATATAGTGAGATAGACCAAATTGCTTAAAGATATTATTGAAGGTATTACCAATATCTTAAGTTGTTCAAGTATTTTTTACTAGTATATAATATAATATTACATTTCAGTAAACTAGTTTATAATAACTAAAATAGTATTAAAGCTCTTAGTAGTTCTCTAACAAAGTCTATAGCTATCTATTTCTAAGGCTTCTTACTAGTAAGTGTTAGTATAAGTTTAGTTTGCCTTAGATGTTAATTGACTTTGGCTTTCAAGTAGGCTATATAACTAGTAATATAATTAGCTACTCAGCTATTCTAGTAGAAGTTCTAAGAGAAGAGTCTGATATATACCCTAGTATTAAGCTATGTTACTTTTATAGTATTATTATTATTACTTCTAGTCAATACTAATTGAGTACTATATTGGATCCATTATTATTCCTTACCTATTTGTTACTATTGACTCTAGAGATATTAGTTCATACATTTTTCTACTTTACTAGTTCAAGAGAGAGCATTTGCTTTACTATTAGACTTTCATAATCAAATTTAGAAAGTTGGCTCCAATTGGCTTATGGGCTATTGAAATATTATTTAGTAGTAAAATGCATAGCATTCACATCAGTGCGAGTTGAGTCGGTGTAAGCCTTCAATAAAATTCCTCTGACCTTACTATAAACTCACTCAGGAACCGAGTAGTAGTTGTACAGTATTACTTGACTCAGTCATGCTGCATATACAACTCATACTAGCTCACTCAGCAGCCGAGTACCAGTTATATATTATCACACCAACTCAGTCCCACTGTACATACAACTCATACCAGCTCACTCGGTAGCCAAGTCGAGTACATTTTACAGTATGAAAAATCGACCCGAAAACTGACTCACTCAGAAAAACCGACTCATAACTCATACCGAGTGTGAACGCTATAAGGAAGTTAGCTCATAGTAATTCAAAAGAATAAGATATACTCAAGATACTATTGGAAGGACTAGGCTAGATCTGTAAATATATAGCAGGAGGACAGAAGCTCCCTAGAAGGAGTTAAAGTTTTGAATACTACATTTGTTTTTTCCAGTGTTCAGAATAAATCAGGTAATGTAATTCCTAGTACTGCTTTTAATATAGAATGTTTAGAAATTAGTAATAAAGAAGTGTTATTAGAATTATCTTGGTTTAGAAGGAAAGATTTCTTTGTTAATAGTGAAAACTAGTATTTGGTTCATAATTCCCTTGATTTTGTTATTTCTTCTAATGAAATTATTCTTTCACCTATTTTTATTTCTTCCACCTGTTTCTATTTCTTCCATGTATTTCTATTTCTTCCACCTGTTTCTATTTCTACCACCTATTTCTGTTTTGGATTTTAGAAGGAATCGTTGGAAGAAGGCGATATACTACTACTGATTAATATGAATGTTATGAATATTATGCTCTAAGGAGCAAGCAGCCAGACACTCTCACCGATTCAGGAATTATAAGATCCCACTCAATGACCCTAGTACTAAAGTACCCAATAGCCCGATAATATAAGACTACTCTGAGAGATAAAGCCCTGCAGATGTATCTAGAAAAACATCTACCCACTAGCAAGATCAGGCATTCAAGACCTCCAGCTGGCACCAATACTATCCGTTCAGAAAAAGGATAGCTCATTCCATTCATGTATGGACTAAAGGAGGACTCAACAAGATCATAGTACTGAACTGGTACTCCCTCCCACTCATGCTAGACCCATAGTAGTGAATACTTTAGCTAGTCATATGAGAATGCCTCATTTAAAATCAGTCAGGTAATAAAAACCTATTTTAATATTCCAAGGTGCCTTTTATACTCACATTGATAAGTTTTTAGAAGATAATGGATAAAAATTGGAAGAATATCAATAGGGTAATATTACTGTTGTTACAGGCATAACTATTGTCATACTATAATACTGTCTTGTTTAAGTATCATCAAAAGGTACTACTAACTATAAAGCCTACCAGTCAGAAGTTTAGCTAACTTGATACTAGTCAGGTCTATAGTAGTGGAACTTCTTCGGTTAAGTAGTAAGGAACTACTAAGATTAGTAATCTTGGTTACTAACTCTTCTAGCAGCTCCTATTGTACTATTCATTATATGATAACCTTTTCTTATTTTCTCATATCATTAATCTTTACATAAGGATTGGAGTTATGATGGTATTTTTAGATAGAGGCTTGCATTAAAGGTTTCAAGTTCTCATATTTGTTGTCCTAGAATTTATTGTAAGGGTTAGTCAAAAAGAAAGACTGTCACTTAGCATTTTTTAGGGTCTAGCTTGATCCCCAGAATCCATTCAAGCTGAATTTATTAATAGCTTTGAAGAACTATATTTTGTATAAATAGAAGCCTGACTCTCTAGAGTTAGAAGAGCAAGGACCTAGAGCTTAACTCTAATAAATATAAAGCTTTCTTACTACCTTAACTACTTTATTTTTCATGACTTATATTTAATTATATTTCATAGTACACTTAGTTATTTAGTAAATAGCTTACCCTCAATATACTCTATAACACTATATTTGTTAGGTCTTGTTTCACTACAACCTCACAAATAACCAACAATGGCATTCTATGACTTTCCTGAACTCCCAAAACTCTTGACTGCTGGAAACGAACTAATCTTATAGAGATTCAAAGATAAAGTGGACTCCTCACTCAGCGCTGAAGCCGCGCAGTCAGCTCTTACTACCATACCAAGGCCAGGACTCTGACCATGGACTAAATCCTATATGCACCAAATGCACATTGAGGATGCCAGAGAACTAGATTGGATTAAAGTCCAACAAAAGCGATTAGACCTACTAGTTCTTCAAAGACAAGAGAAGATCACTCTCCTACTCCCTATCCTATAGGCAGTAGACCCGGGCCATGTTAATGTGCTAATCTTCTAGTTTAATACAGGGGCTTAGAATATAAGTTCACAGCTTAGGGAAACTATAGCCGAAGAAATCAAGAAAGCTCAAACAGAAATAGCTTATCCTTTTACGAAATGATTACTAGTTGAAATAGATATAGACCAAAAAGAGGAACTAGAAGTTGAATTCATCAAACAGCAATTTATTGACCTTCAGAATCAACTTAGAGCTAATGCTGACAAGTACAAGCAATGATACGAAGTACAAATCTAAGCTAATACCCAAGCTTGGGAAATCAAGCTTCAAGAATAGTTAACTAAGGAAAAAGCTGAATATGAGGCAACAGTCATAGTAGTAGTGAAGAATTACTAACTCAAAATGGAGGCTGCTAAACTTAAGTAGGAAGCAAAAATAAAGGAGAAGGTTCAGAATCTAGAAAGGGAGTATACCAAGGATATAAATACTACTATTATCAAGTCCCTAGATGAGAAAAGCTTAATAGTTGCAGCCTTGGAGTCTCAATTACAGGATACTAAAATTTTCCTTGACAAAGAAAAGACCAAGAAAAGAGAGCTGGAAGAAAAAATCACAGTCCAAGAAGATATTATTAAAGCTGGTTAAGGACAGATAACAGTCTTAGAAGTAGAAATTACCTCCATCAAGAACTAGAACAAGGAACTGCAAAATTGTTACAGAGGTGGTAAATGTAGAAAGTTACCGTCCACCAGGTTAAAAAAACACTTGACTAGCGATACTCGCTAGTCCTCTGCGTAGCTCATATAGTACTCATTATGTAACTGCGGTGCCTTCCCGGCTGTCGCATGTCGCTCACGTCGCATATGCGCATTTCGTACGCACTTGCATTTTTTGCTTTTCACGCGCTCCACCGGCCGCCTACACTATGGTCGCGGTAAACCCGTAACAGTACCCCCTCTCTTAGGGCAACTTCTCTGGGTTGCCACTATATGAGTCTGCCCCCACCCTGGCCGTCGTGTATTATTCCATACGCTGTGCTATATGACCCTTCCGACCAGGATGTCAGCCAGGGATTCGATACGTTACTTTGTCCTTGCTGCTGCCTCAGATGCATTGCACAAGCACCACTCATCACTTGGCATGCCGGGATTACACAGCATCGCCTAATATCAATATTTTACCATCTTACATAGCCTTCCATATTGCTCTTGGCTCTGGCTCTAGCTCGTGGCTCTCACTCTTTGGCTCTTGGCTCAGGTAAGGTCTTACTTTCTGCAGCTTTAATACTTAATACTTAAGGAATTGGCGAGATAAGTTAAGCATCGAACCGGTGACCGGTTTATCGCTAGTCAACTATTACGGAGGTGGTAAACGCAGAAAGTTACCGTCCGCCAGGTCAAAAAGATACTTGATTAGCGATACTCGCTAGTCCTCTGCGTAGCTCATATAGTACTCATTATGCAACTGCAGCCCCTTTCCGGCTGTCGCATGTCACTCACATCGCATATGCACATTTCATATGCACTTGCATTTTTCGCTTTTCACGCGCTCCACCGGCCACCCACACTATGGTCGCAGTAAACCCGTAACAAAAATAAAGTAGTAGCCCTTAAGGTTATACTTCTCCTATCTCAACTGCTAACTAGAACATAATCTTCAGTACAAACCATGACTACCGTCCTCTCTATCTGACCAGTACTATCTCCTTCTCTAAGAAAGAAAGCTAGGTACGAAACTAGACAATGAGATTCACCTGAACCCGAACCTACTGGCTAGTACATCCCATTCGCCTGCCTTTAAACTCTAAGAACTTGGGATAGCAACCTGGATAGACTACAAGTATGGAAGTCCAAAGTAATAGACTTAGTATACCTTCGAGAGTACTGCTAAACCTTTGCTGAAGAAGATACTAAAATTCTATATGCATCTCAATCTCTAACTGAAGAGGCAGTAGAATGGCATACCCAAAACAAACATGTGTACATGGGTCCAAAGGCTCAAAGAGATACTACATTAGCGAAATGGATGGACGATTTGGTAGAAGGAATGGGAATCTACATGCAAAAGCAGCAAATGTGAGATAAACTCAACACCTATATATAGAAGGGCAAAATTATAGACTATATCAATACTATGAAGAAAATAAACCACCTCACCAATTACGATAATAAAATGTTTAAGAACAAGGTGGTTAAAGAATTGAAAAGAAACATTGCCCAATTTTTTTTTATACAACCAGGAGTACTCAATAAATCACTTGATGACTGGTGCAAATACATAGTAGTAGTTGGCATGCAGGACGAGCGAACAATGTAAGTTGTAGGTCACAGTAGTGGTAACAAACCTAGTGGCCATTCAAAGAAGAAATAATCTTCAGAGAAGAAGAAGGACAGTATAGAAACTATAATCTCTAAGCCTAGTCCATGTCTCCCCAACTCCTCCAAGGAACTCAGTGCCAAATGGAAGTCCAATGAGAAATGCTCTTAGTGTGGAACAAAAGGCCACACTTTCAGCAAATGCATGGCTATGGAAATTATAAAGGAATAGAAGACAATCCAGCAAACTAATTAGTTGGGTAATAAGAGGAAGAGAGATAATGATAAGAAGAAGGACAAGAAGGAGGTAAGGAAGATTGAACAAGAAAATAAAGGAGACTCAGCTGGGATACAGGCTCATAGCCTAGTATTATACATTACCACTCTTGATAAATCCAAGTCAGAAAACTAGAAAAGCAGATCTTAGCCAATGAAGTGTCTGCCTCTCCTTCTCCTTCAGTTGGCCTCACTTCTCCTCCAATCCTCAAAGGACCTCTAGCAAAGAAATCAATTATTTGTAAAGCTGAGCTAAAATAGAAGGAAAATAGTATCTTAAAATCAGTAATAATTAGAGTATGTATCAATCCAGGAGCAGAAACGTCAATACTCTCTAACAAAGTACTAATCTCATATATTATAAGAAAATTCTCCACTGAGTTTAGAGGAGCTGGCAGTATACCCTTACCAAATATTAAGACAGAGTATACCTTAAAGCTTCAAATGACTCTTATCGATGATATCAGTAAAGTTCATAAAGAACTCATTGACTTTGATATGGGTAATAGAGGAAGGGACTATGATGCACTCTTGTTAATGATGTAGATAGCTAGTTACTAGCCATACATTGATTGAGACTTAGAATATGTTGAACTAAATCATGTCAAATACTCAAAATACATTAAGGCTAGGTGCTTTGAACTTTGTGAAGTGGAGGAACTTTACATAACTGAAGAATGGTAAGCAGGACAAGTATTCTTCAGTGGGTATATACATATTGTAGTACGAAAAATATCCTAAGTATACATTTACTAAATGGAAGCTGGCAAGCAGGTGACCTTTGATCTAGCAGCATGGAAGAAGAAATTCTCAAAGCGTTTTGACCCTCAGACCACAGTAAAACTACTCCCACATCAATCTTATAACTACCGTATATCTCTACAAGAAGGACAACAACCTCTATAAGGACCTATCTATCGATTAAGTGAGAAAGAGTTAGAGATACTTAAAGAATATATTAAATAGATATTAAAAGAAGAAAAAATCTAACCCTTACAATCTCCGGTAGGTGTATCCCTCCTGTTTATCCCAAAGAAGAATGATAAACTCTACATATGTGTCGACTATAGAAGCCTAAGCCAAATCACTATTAAGAACTACTACCCTCTCCTACTAATGGCAGAACTCCGAGACCAACTTCGTAAGAGCAAATACTTTACCACTCTGGACTTAAAAAATAGATACAACTTGGTATGAATTGCTAAAGGGAATAAGTAGAAGACAGCCTTTAGGACTTGATACGGCCACTACAAATACACAGTTATACCATTTGGACTCTATAATATACTAGCAACCTTTCAGGAGTTTATAAATAAAATCTTTAAAAATATGATCGATCAGGGTTTACTGGCATACATTAATGACCTACTAATATATGCTGAAACTCTACAAGAATATAATACAACCCTGGAAGAGGTGTTGTACAGGCTACAAGAAAATGGTTTGGTTATACAAGAGGAAAAGTATGAAAAGTACATAGAGGAAGTTGAATTTTTGAGTTATTACATCTCAGTAAAAGAAATCTCAATATCCATCAATAAAATCTAGGCTATCCTTGATTAGAAGACCTCTGGTACTAATGAATACTCTAATCTGAAAACAGATATATAATCCTTTCTAGGGCTTACTAACTTCTACCAACACTTTATTAAGAACTATAGTAAGATATGCTTACCTCTAACTTGACTACTTAATAAAGAGGCAAAGCTAGCCTAGGAACCTCTACAAGAAAAAGCTTTTCAGCAGCTCAAAGAAGCTTTTACAACTACTCCGATTCTAGTACACTACCACCCAGAATATAAAATCATCTTAGAAATAGATATAAGTAACTTCACACTTAGAAGGATCCTAAGTCAGAAGTAAGAAGATAACAAACTATACCCAGTTGCGTTGCATTCCTAGAAGTTCACTTCAGGCAAAATTAGCTATGACATCTTCGATAAGGAGATGCTAGCTGTGGTGGAATATATGACAGATACTTAGAGAGAATACTGTGAAGATACTAAGCATAGCATCAAAGTCTATACAGACCATAACAACTTTCAGATCTTCAATATGATTAATAAGCTATGTTGTCATCAAGCATAATGGGCAGAAAAATTCGCCCTATTCGACTATACAATTATCTACCAAAAAGGAAAAGCAAATGTTAAAGCAGATACTTTATCTAGACATAGTAACCATGCCCTTAAGAAGAGGAGTAGACAGGGCGATTAGCAAGAAATTAAGTTCTATAAAGAAGGAACATGGCAGGAAGAGGAAGAAATTTTGACTGCAAGAACAATAAAAGTTCTGAAAATAGTAGCACTAACTAACAAACAGAAGAGCAAGCTAATCGAAGAAGAGAAAAAGTACAAATGGTATACGCAACTTAAGGAATGCATCCAGTAGAAGAACAATAATATTGACAAACAATTCAGTATCCATAATGAACTAGTTCTATACAACAACTGGTTTGTGATACCAATGGGCCTTAGGTAAGAAATACTTTAAGCAAAACATGATTATCCCCTCGCCGGCCACCTCAGAATTAAAAAAACCAAAGAACTTATTGGCAGAGACTTCTATTGGCCTAATACTCACAACAACATTATAGAATATATCAGCATATACTTGAAATGCTAAAGAAACAAGGTATAAAGATATAAGAAATATGGCCTCCTTCACCTCCATGAGATACTATATCAACCATAGCCCTCTGTCAGTATGGACTTTATTACCAAACTCTCTTCTTTAGATGGCTTCATACAAATATAGGTAGTAGTAGATAAGTTTACTAAGATAGCTCACTTCATTCCTCTAGCAGAACAATCCATAGAACAACTAGCAACTACCTTCCTTTGAGAAATATAGTGACTCTATAGCTTATCAAAAACCATCATATCAGACTAAGATCTGAAGTTTACTTCAAACTTCTGCTAGGAACTTATAAAGAAACTCAAAGTCAACTTAAATATGAGTATAACTACATACCTAGAAACTAATAGATAAACTAAAAGAATTAACCAAACCCTGGAAGGGTACCTCTGTAACTATGTCACCTACCATCAGGCCAATTGGAACCAACTCTCATCAGCAAAAATAATTTTTCGGCTGGGCGCAACCGCCCCGCCCTGGGCACAACCGCCCCGCCCTGGGCACGGCAATCGCCCTAAGCACTCTCAACGCCTCGGACGTATTTAGAAACTTAATCTTCTACTCCAGAGCGCCCGGCGTAATTAACAAATTGTATCGTGTCCCAGAGCGCCTGGCATATTTAAGAAATTGCCTTGTACCTCTCCACATATGATGCACCCACTCACTATGCCCTACTGCCCCTGATACAATCAAATTCACTGCCTACCAATGCTCTTAGTGTACACTTAATAATACCTTTCAATATCACAGCATACTTACTCTCAACGTCGGTATAGGAACCTATACAAATATAAGGCCGTCTACTGTAAATAGGCTAGCTACCAAAATAATCATGACAGTACTAGTTACTGTAAATGCCACACTCATTTTGAGAACTGATTATGTATTTCTAGCTATCATGATCTATATATAGGTGCTCTTTCATCATCTCAGCATGCGGTGCCATTATCTATCATCCCACGGCTCTAGCCTCTGCATATAATATAGCCCATTTTGCCACATCTCGCTGCAACAGCCTGCTATACCTGTCAAATTCTGCTTGGTGTAGTGTATCTCGATACCTCTTAACAGAGCACATTCTGCAGCATATCGCACGTCATTGAGAGGGCCTGCCATACCTGTTAATAGTACTCCTTCTGCAGCATATCGCACCATCGAGAGAGACCTGTCATACCTATCAATTGAGCTCATATTGCCATATCGCGCACCATCGAAAGGGCCTGCCATACCTGTTAACAGAGCTCATTCTGCAATATATCGCGCACCACGAGTGGAACCTACCATACCTGTCAATAGGGCTCATTCTGTAGCATATTGCGTCGGTAAGAGGGGCCTGCCATACCTGTTAAAAGACCTTCTTCTGCAGCATATCGCGCGCTGTTGAAAGGAGCCTGCCGTACCTGTTAAAAGACCTTGTTCTGCAGCACATCGCGCTATCGAGAGGGACGTGCCATACCTGTTAAGAGAGCTCATTCTGCAGCATATCGCACACCATGAGTGGGACCTTCCGTACCTGTCAATAGGGTTCATTCTGTAGTATATCGCACCGGTAAGAGGGGCCTGCCATACCTGTTAAAAGACCTTGTTCTGCAGTATATCGCGCCATCAAGAGGGACCTGCCATACCTGTTAATTGAGCTCATGTTGCCATATCGCGTGCCGTCGAGAGGGCCTGCCATACCTGTTAACAGAGCTCATTCTGTAGTATATCGAGCACCGTCGAGAGGGCCTGCCATACCTGTTAACAGAGCTCATTCTGTAGTATATCGAACGCCATCGAGAGGGCCTACCATACCTGTTAAGCTGAGCTCATGTTGCCATATCACGTACCGGCGAGAGGGGCTGCCATACCTGTTAATAGTACTCATTCTGCAGCATATCGTACCGCCGAGAGGGCCTGCCATACCTGTTAAAAGACCTTGTCCTGCAGCATATCGCGCCGTCGAGAGGGACCTGCCATACCTGTTAATTGAGCTCATGTTGCCATATCGCGCGCCGTCGAGAGGGCCTGCCATACCTATTAATAGAGCACTGTCGAGAGGGCCTGCCATACCTGTTAAGCTGAGCTCATGTTGCCATATCGCGTGCCAGCGAGAGGGGCTGCCATACCTGCTAACAGAGTTTATTCAGTAGCATATCGAGCGCTGTCGAGAGGGCCTGCCATACCTGCTAAGTTCAGCTCATGTTACCATATCGCGCGCTGGCGAGAGGGGCTGCCATACCTGTTAACAGTGCTCATTCGGCAGCAGATCATGCTGCCGAGAGGGCCTGCCATACCTGTTATATTGAGCTGTAAACAACACGTTCTCAGCGCGTCAGCAGCTGAATTCGATGAGAGGTAATTCCGGCACTGTCAACCGGCGTGTTATACCCTGCCATGGCTTAGGGCTGCAAGCGGGGAAGCGTGATAGAAAAAAAAAAAAAAAATGGCGTGCACTGATCAACGCCCATACCTAGTCTCGTGCTCCTAGCGTCGCAATATGAAAAAAATAATAATACATAAATCACGTGTGCCTATAGCAGCTGGGCACGAGACTAGCCCATACCATAGTTCTCATACTACCTTTTTTTTTTCATTTCATTTCTTGCAAGCCCTCTCATAGGCTATGGCGAGTCTCATCCTACTGTGGATCTGGCAGTCTTAATCGGCAGCCCGGAAATGTACTAAACCAGAGCCCATCAAGCCCATATCGTACTATATGGTCTGCCAGCCGACCCATGTAAACACCTACAAATGGCTGTACTGGCCGACCCAATAAATGGGCAATGAGTGGTCCAATGACAGCCTAAGGACTAGCCTGACAAGCGGCTATGGCTCACCGTGTGGCCATGGCCTGAGCATGCATATGAGATACCTGAAGATATTAGGCATATCAGACATATTCAATATATTGAGTGCATGTATGAGATACCTGAAGGTATTGGGCATATCAGGCATATCAAGCTATTGAGCACGCGTATAAGATACTGGGTATCCCCAGCATGTTGAGTGTACATATCAGCATGTATGAGATATTCGGCATACTACACAGTTGTCAGCATCCTGATTTACTTGTTATACTCAAGAGTCAATATACTAGTGAGAAGTGTGCGCTCCACATACTCAACATGTCCAATATGCCCAATGTACCTAGTTTGCCCAATCTCTCATAGACGCACGCAATACCTGATATGCATACTCAATATACTCATATGTTCAATACGCCCAATCTCTCATGTGTGTGCTCAATATACCTAATAGGCCTGCCTGATATGCCTGACATCTTCAGAGCAGTCAATTTTCTGAATCTGGCAAGATCACAGTATCCCAAAAATGCCCTCTTAGGATATTGCTCAATTGAGACGAAGCCTACACCATCGCAAAGGGGCTTCTCATTTGGCGGCTCACAGGGCCACTCATCAGACCACCGGTCGGCTACTACAGCCACTAATTGCTGTTCACATGGGTCGGCAGGCAGACCCCAGTAGTATATGGATTAGTACATTTCCGGGTTGCCGGTTTACACTGCCGCAGTATAATATGTATGTGATGGGCTGTGACTTAGTATGTTTCCGGGTTGCCAGTTGAAACGGCGCACAATGAACTACTGTATTAACTCACTTAAGAGGTAAAACACAAACGTGCGCTAGTGTAGTCTTGGCCGAACTACGGGTGCTATTGATCGCACTAGCACGCCCTTTGGTACAATATGGGTATTTTGTTTTTCTTTTTTCTTTTTTTGGGAGTTACGTCACTATCAGTCTCCATGCTGTTGAGGCTAGCATCACGGTAATTCAGTGTGCCCGTGCCTACTACACGTGCAGTGGTGCTAAGAGGCTTACCAAGACCACCAAAGTGCGCGTTTTTATTTTACCTCTTAAGTGAGTTAATATGGTAAATCTGATAGGTATAACTCTTTCCACTTGACGGTGCCTTGTTTTTTTTTTTTTTTAAACGTGGCCTCGCATACGCCTAGCTGGGCCCCTGGGTCTAAACCCTCAAAGCCGGAGGCAGGCTTGTCTAACTACAGTATCCCTCTGCCACCTTCTCTACATGCGAAAAACCACCTTAGTCTACTCTCCGAGCACACCCTGACCCACTAATTAAAATAACTATGCTGTGCCTCTGCCACCACGCTCGAACAAAGGAAAATTCATCCCCTCCTCCTTTAGAATTTCAGCGACCCGAAAAACTCCCCAGTGCTCGAGTACATCTACCTCATCCTTTTCCTTCCACTCTTTCTCATCCGTATCTTCCCACTTTTCCCATCTTACTGGGTATTCCACCTCCTCACACCTGAAGGCCAGGTGGTCATCCATTTGCTTCTGTCCATATGACACAACATGAGCTCAACTTAACAAGTATAGCAGGCCCTCTCGATGGCGCTCGATATGCTATAGCCTGAGCTCTGTTAACAGGTATGGTAGCCTCTCTCGGTGCTCGACATGCTATAGAATGGGCTCAATTAACAGGTATGGCAGCCCCTCTCGCCGGTGCGTGATATGGTAATATGAGCTCAACTTAACAGGTATAGCAGGCCCTCTCGACGGCGTTCGATATGCTATAGACTGAGCTCTGTTAACAGGTATGGTAGCCTCTCTCGGCGCTTGACATGCTATAGAATGGGCTCAATTAACAGCTATGGCAGCCCCTCTTACTGGCGCGCGATATGGTAATATGAGCTCCACTTAACAGGTATGGCAGGCCCTCTCGACGGCGCTTGATATGCTACAGAATGAGCTCTATTAACAGGTATGGCAGCCTCTCTCAGCGCTCGACATGCCACAGAATGGGCTCAATTAACAGGTATGGCAGCCTCTCTTGCCGGTGCGCGATATGGCAACATGAGCTCAACTTAACAGGTATGGCAGGCCCTCTCGACGGTGCTTGATATGCTGCAGAATAAGCTCTGTTAAAGTATGGCAGCATCTCTTGGTGCTCGACATGCCACAGAATGGGCGCAATTAACAGGTATGGCAGCCTCTCTCGCCAGCGCGCGATATAGCACCATAAGCTCAATTTAATAGGTATGACAGGCCCTCTCGTTTTTTTTTTTTTTTTTTTATTTCATTACATGCGTGCCACCTGGCAGGCTATGACGAGGGGCCCTCTCGATGGCGTGTGATCAGTCAGAATGAGCTGAATTTAACAGCTATGGCAGGCCCCTCTTGACGGTGCCATATCCTGTGGTATGGGTTTTATTGACAAGTATGGCAGGCCCCTCTCAACAGCACGATATACTGCAGAATATGCTGAATTTGACAGGTATGGCAGACCTCGGCGGCATGATATACTGCAGAATACGATGAATTTGACAGGTATGGCAGACCTCGGCAGTGCAATTTCAACAGCAAGCCTACAGTGAGCAGCAGCTTCAGGCCAATTCGATGATGATGTGGGTGTAGTGGGCATGGGAATTTGTACATAGTTTTAGTCGTCATTCAATAAATTGATAAATTGCTGCATAATTGCATATTGGGATATATGAGCAAGTGTGGAATACAATAAGCGCAAGTATGCAAGCACTATATTCTACTACAGGTGATGGTTACAATATCCAACCCATCGTGAGCGGAGCATCTTATTCCAGCAGAGTTGAGCACATATATGGTCAACATGCTGACGCCTGAGATGTTGAAGTTAACTGTGATTACACCCACACTGCTGGCAAATAGAGATTTTGCGCTCACAATGTTAGTGTTAATGGTCATGCACTCGTACTGCTTGCAAATAGACAGCATGTGCTCACAATGTGAGTGTTAATGGTCATGCGTCTATACTACTAGCAAATAGGCAGCGTGCGCTCACAATGTGAGTGTGAAGGGAGATGCGTTGATGCTGCCAGCAATAGAGGTCGTGCGCCCACAACGTATGTGTTAAAAGAGCTACGCCGAGGGCATGAGTTTACATTAGGAGCGCCCTATGTGCCCAGTGCACCTGGTGCACCTGGGCGGAAAAAATTATTTTTGCTGATGCTTACTCCTCGCAGAGTTCACATACAATAATGCACAACATAGCTCTACTAAAAGCTCACCTTTCTATGCCAACTATGGCTTTTACCCCCTTGTTGATACCATCAATAAGGAAGAAGCTTTCAATGTATCCTCAGAAGAACTCATAGGAGAATAGGAATAGATTTATAAGGAACTGAACAAATAAATTGAACAAGTAGCTAAGTAGTATGACCAACATCACACTCGACAAACCGATTTCAAGGAAGGAAACAAAGTTATACTCAATGTTAAAAATATCTTAACAAAAAGACCTTCCAAGAAACTCGACGCTAAGTTGATCAGACCTTTCACTACTAAGAAAGCAATAGGCAAATATTCTTTCAAGCTTAAGTTACCATACAACTTGAAGATATACTCTGTCTTTCATGTTTTATTGCTCGAACTATTCAAAACATCTACTCTCAATTCTCTATCCGATCAACTATTCCCACTAATGCAAGAAGGCGAGGAAGAATACTTCATAGCCTCCATCACTGATGTATGATACAATGGTACTAAGAAGACACTAGAGTACCTTGTGTAGTGGGAAGGTTATCGGCCTAAAGAGGCAATATAAAAAAGTCTAGGTGAACTATTAATAGATGATAGATCACTAGTAGATACACTTAAAGAATTCTGCAAATGATACCCTGATAAAGAAAAACAAGCCAAATTAGGGCAATCAGGAATAAACAGAAAGAGAAGTTAGAAATGCAGTCAAGTTACCGACCTAGAGTACAGATATATCTGTTATAAAGGTATGGCATGGACCTAATCTATGAACTTAGGTTCATAAAGTATTAATACTTATCCTAGATACACACCAAGGTATCAAACAGAAAAGTATTTAAAGGGTCAAGACACTATAAATATAGTAGCATATCTTATAATAAATAGGTAAAGCACTTACCAACTACCTTCAATGTCAAAGACTAATTAGAGGCATAGCCTATAGTCAGGACATTATAGAATATTAGCTTGAGTACGATCATAGCAAAATAAGTTGCTAAGGTCAAAGTAAGAGATCTACTAATGCTAAGCTGTATGGCGTATATTCTTTTAAGCAATTAAAGAGTAATAGCTAACAAGCACTCGGAATATGTGCTCTAATAAGAGAAGTACTATTACAAGTATAACTATTCTCATGCTATAACATTATCTTATTTAAGTGTTGTCAAAAGCTACTACCAATTATAAAGCCTACCAGTCAGAAGTTTAGCTAATTGGATACTAGTCAGGTCTGTGGTAGTGGAACTTCTTCAGTTAAGAAGTAAGTAACTACTAAGATTAGCAATCTTGGTTACTAACTCTTTCAGTAGCTTCTGTTGTACTATTCATTGTATGATAACCTTTTCTTATTTTCTTATATTATTGATCTTTGTATAGGGATTAGAGTTATCATAGTATTTTTAGATAGAGGCCTGCATTAGAGGTTTCAAGTTCTCGTATTTATTGTACTAGAATTTATTATAAAAGTTGGTCAAAAAGAAAGGCTATTACTTAGTATTTTTCAGAGTCTGACTTAATCTCCAGAATCTATTCAAGCTGAATTTGTTAACAGCTTTAAAGAACTACATTTTGTATAAATAGAAGCCTGACCTTCTAGAGTTAGAAAAGCAAGAACCCGGAACTTAATCCTAACAAATATAAAGCTTTCTTACTACCTTAGCTACCTTATTTTTCGTGACTTATATTTAATTCTATTTTGCAGTATACTTAGTTATTTAGTAAATGGCTTACCCTCAATGTATCCTATACTAACCATAGAACAGGTCCTACAACTACTACTTGACTACAAACTAGCTATACAAGAAATAGTCTTGCTTGGCTATACTATTAATAGCTACAAGCTTAATACCATTACCAACTGGCCAAATACTATACTATTTCATTAAAAACTATAGTGCCAAAGTAAAAACTACTTACCTCTCTCACAAGCAACATACTATATTTATATGATAACACACAACAGCAGTCATTCAATGAACTCAAGTAAGCATTCCTATTCACTCTAGTACTCTGCTTATAGGATAAAACTCTGAAGGCAATCATAGAATAAAACTTTATAGGTAATCATAATATAGAACCTTGAAGGTGATCATAGAAACCGATACATTAGTACTCCACCCAATAGATAGAACCTTTAGAATAATCATGGGATAGAACCCTGAAGATGATTATAAAAATTAGTACATCTTACTAAGCTCTTGCCAGCACTCTCTCTAATACCATAAGAAGAATGGAATGATAATGCTATACTAAGTCAATATCTACTCATGAGCCCTCAACGCAGACAAACGAAATTACACTATCTGAGCTATTGGCAATTATTGAATACTTTAAGAAATGAATTACTTGCTTATAAGGCATACACATCAATATCTATATTGATTACTATGGTCTCAAATATATCACTATTAAGCAGAAGCTCAAGTCCCAGCAAGCAAACTAGTATATAAAGACATATGAACTGGACTATACTATTATTATACCTAAGGTGAGACTTACTTGAGCAGAGAAATACTTACCCTAAATCCTTAATAAGGCCAGTGCCATTAGACTAGACTAATTACTTATTAGACTTGGCAGAAGATTCTTTGTATTGGAATAGGGTAGTATTAAAAAAGTGTATGTCACTATTGATTGTAAGGTTCTTTATACCTAGCACTCAGTTTATGAAGCTAATATGCATACATGCTCTAGTACATATTATTATCTAGCATCTGTACTACATTGTATATTTCTTAGTTATGGTTATTAGCATTATTGAACTGCTGTTTCTTTATTTGCTTGCCTAGTCATATATAATATACTTAGTCTATTTAAGTACAGGTGATAGAATAGTTAAAGAATCAAGACATAAGTAATATTCTAGTTCTCTATTGCTCTGAAACCTATCATTTCCTTATTATGCCCATAAATCACTTCACTCTACTGTACGCTCCATACCAAATAGCTATCCTTTCTGCCTGCTATATATACCTTCAAAGCTATTCTGGCTTGCTGTATATATACCTCTGTAGCTACTCTGGCCTGCCACACATATACCTTCATAGCCATTCTGGCCTGTAGTATATCCATCTCTATGGTTCTTTTGGCCCATTATGTATACACCTCTATAGCCATAATATCTAGTGCCTTCCAGCGCCCACTGGAGCCTAGTATCTCATACTTGTAACATTATACTACTTCTTCTACACCTACCTTACCTTATAATGTCAGCTCAAGAAGGATTATCAACTCTTTCACTTACTTGGAGTGACCTCTCTCTAGTGACACAGGAGTTGGCAAGAGAATATGCATCATAGCATTTCTAACCAAAACCCCTCCCTGCCCTCTCCACATATGATGATGATGATCAAGATAATGATGATATAAGAAGCACTCATAGCAGCCTAGTACTTAGCTATACCGACCTTGCTAATATATCCAAAAGAAAGCAGTAACAAGACTGCCTGCCTGAAATAAGCGGAACCTTTAGAATCTACTCCTCGACACCTCATTACTCTCGTGTCAGCTGTATACTCAGAAAGAAAGTTCATTAACTAGCAGCTGTAGGACAAACTATTGAAGTAAAAACAGAGGCCGAGCAAGCCTCTACTAACATAGTAAATCTCTGAATGGAGCAAGCAAAAAGAAATCAGTAGATTAAGGACTTTGTAAACTAGTATTATAGTGAACTGAGCAATCACCTGTCCTAAGTATATGACCAAATAGATACCTTAGTAGGAGCCTTCTAAGGTAATATATCAACCCCTCTTTTACAGAATCAGTAAGAGTTATAGGCCACATTGAATGGCCTGGCCTAAGCACTGGCAAATGTGCAGAGCCAAATGCTTCAGCAGGCAATATTCTAGCCAGTATCTACACCACAGCAGCAATATTCAGTACCCTCTACTAGAGAAAGGTCTCCTAGAGGTTCTCCTTCACTAGGCACTGGTGGTGCTGGTACTCCTCCTCATGCCCCTCCTCTCAGCTCCCACCAGGTTTGGGACCTAACACCTCCTCTTCCCCTACCCCTTCGATTTCCTATGAGTCAAACATTGCCATAGGATCTTTCTCCTCCTCCTCCTTCTACTCCTCCTGTGAAGATTTTCCCTCCAGATAAGTTTGATGGAGATGCCAAGAAGCTTAACAACTTTCTCTACCTAGTCTAATGATAGATTAGAAGCTCAAGAATTATTGACAACAATGAATGTATTGACATGTTCACCTCTCACTTGAAGGGTCCTGCTCTCACCTTTTTTCGTTGGAACTCCCTAGCCTTATATGCTATGGCTCTTACCCTACTGCAAATGACCTTTCAGAGCTCCTCAGCTATTGCTGAGACTGCTCGAAAAATTCAGACACATAAGCAGTGAGGTAGAATGCAGGACTTCTTAATTGAAATTGATGAGTTCAATAGTATGACAAAGGTCTCTGATTCTATCCTCATCTTCTATATTTCTGAAAACATTTGGAAAGATGTCTAAAACCTTCTAGCTGGCTATCCTGAGTGTCAAAGCAATTGAAATCAATGGAACAAGAAAGCAGTTTCTATTGCCAACGCCCTGAGCAAACCTAGAAACAAGTACTCTACTCCTTCTACCACTAAGACAAACACTCCCACTAGTAGTGGCTCTATCTATAAAGATATAGCCTCCTCCTCCCCAAAGAGCAAGAAAACTAATAACATTCCTAAAGAACTGATTCAAGAAAGGAGAGTAAAATACTAATGCTTGAAATGCAGAAAAAGTAGGTATAAGGTTACCTTATACTGGGAGAAGAAGTGCTAGAACTAAAGAATATAGGAAATAGAAGAGGAGAAACCGAATAGGCTGAAGAAAGAAGACAAAGGGAAAGTAAAAGCCCTGGAGTCAAGAAGTTCACAGCCTAGAAAGAAGAGAGTAGACTTTAGCCATTTTAAGATATAGGCTATCAATAAGTCTAAGAGAATAACAGATTTATCTGATTCAGAAAACTAGATAGGGACCTTACTCAACCTAATAGGACTCCCTGTCATAGTAAGCTTCTTAGTTGTGAGATAAAATTCAAAACTGGAAGGACTATTAGGGCCATTATAGACTATGTAGCTTCTATGCCGATTGTTTCTTTAGTACTGGGTAAGGAGTTAGGATTGAGGCCTTGAACAAGGCCTGTAAATATTAAGCAAGGTAATGGCTCTCTCTTCTCTAGTGGTTCTTTTATTGTGAATACCTCATTTTCATTTTCTGGCATTCTGATTCCTGATTCTGTCTCCTCTGCTCTGGATTATGTGCATTCTATTAGCATTCGGGGAAAATCTGATAAGATATCTATTGATTTTGCTTCTTCTTCTATCTTAAACTCTCCTTCAGTTAACATTAGAAAGGAATTTATTTTTGATCTTGATACCAAAGTTATAGATATTAGTAATAGGGATTGCATTATTGGTTTATCTTAGCTGAAAGAAAATAGTTTTTCTGTTGATTGTATTAACGGTGTTCTAAAATATGGCATATTTGATGTTCTTTGTACCTGTATTAATTTGCCTTCTGTTTCCATTCTTTTTGAAGATATTAATACCCTTGAGGAGGGTGATATTCTGTTGTTACTTGACGCACGTGAGCACTACTTGTGATACTCTAATATTTTCTTAAAGGAACAAGTCTACCGCCTACCTCCACATCGAAGTTAGAATCATGAAATTCTGTTTGAGAATCCAAATGTAAAGTCTTTCTATAGTCTAGTCTATAAAATGACCTGAGAAGAGGATGAGGCCCTTCAGAGGTATATTGACAAATACCTACCAACAGGAAAGATATGAAGGTTAAGGTCAAAAGCAGCTTTGCTAATTCTTTTTGTATAGAAGAAAAATAGGTCACTCTAACTGTATGTTGACTATAGAGCACTAAACAAATTGACTATTCTAAATAAATACCTTTTGTCCTTAATGTCAGAACTCCTTAAGAAGACCTAAGGTAGTAAATAGTTGACCAAGCTGAACCTTAAAAATGGCTATAACCTTATACAAATTAAGATAGGTGATGAATGGAAGATAGCCTTTAAAACATCCAAAGGCCTATTCGAGTATACAGTTATACTATTTAGACTCATCAATGTACCTACTTCTTTCTAGAAAATAATGGATGATATCCTCACTAGTATCGATGGAGTTGTTTGGTACCTGCATAATATCTTAATCTATGGAGGCAAAATGAAATGAGATTACTAAAGGATAGTGGAAAAAGTGCTTACTAAATTAAGTGAATATAGGCTCATAGTTAACATGGCCAAATGCAAGTTCTATATATATAAAACTATATTCCTTGGTTATCTAATTAATAGCCTTGAGGTTAAGATGAATCTGACCAAACTCTCTACCATTTACGACTGGCTAAAGCCAATAAAGAAAAAAGAGGTGCAAGCCTTTCTAAGCTTTGCCAACTACTACCACCGATTTATATTGAATTACTCCACCACACCTCGACTGCTTACACTCTTGACTGGAAACATACCCTTCTCATAAGGAGCAGAGTAGTAAGCTGCTTTTAAGGAACTCAAAGACAAGTTTATAAGTACTCCTATACTATAACAATTTGATCGATTCTTACTTACAATTGTGGAAACTGACTGCTCTAACCAAGCACTTACTGGTGTTTTAAGCTAGTACTATACTAAAGATAGAACTACAATACTTTACTTATATGATTACTACTTCCAATTACTAACTCCTACTGAACGAAACTATCCTATCTATGACAAGGAACTACTAGTAATCTTTGATTGCCTGTATAAGAAATAGAGGATAGAATTGCTGGGAATCAAGTTCACTGTCTTCACTAACTATTACATACTAAAGTACTTTATTACCAAATAATGCTTTAATAGCTGGCAAGCTAACTATAGCAAAAAGCTCTCTGAATTCGACTATATTATTAAGTATGTTCTAGGAAAGCTTAATTGCAAAGTAGATGCCCTTTCTTGATGAATTGGTGATACTATCTCTAGTAGCATCAAACAACTATTTAAGGATAGGCAACTGCTAATTGATGAAGAGGCAGGTGAAGCAGAGAATATGTAGGCTAATAGCTCTGAAGTCAACTATAATGAATGGGTAAGGAATAATGAAGGACTCTTTATAGTACCTGAGTAATATTAACTGGAGGTACTATGATAGTACCATAACAGTAACGTAGCTAGGTACTGGGGTGTGCATCAAACACAAAAACTCCTCTCTTGAAACTTCTACTAGAATAGCTAGAAATATCAAGTAGCTGAGTATGTGGCTGGTTGTGCAGCCTGCCTAAAGGCTAAAGCCGACCAACATTCAAGGCAAACTAGACTAATACCAATACCTGCTGGTATAAAGCCTTAGGAGGAGATAGTTATAGACTTTGTTGGAGAATTACCTGAATCCAAGGGCTTTAATGCTATTTTAGTTATTACTGACTGGTTTATTAAGATGCAATGTTATATACTAGTAAAGAGTATATGGATGACTCGAGATATCACTAATGCTTTTATTAATAACATCTTTAGGCAATTTAGTCTACCTCGCCATATCATCTCTGACTGTGAACTATAGTTTACCTCAAACTTCTGGAAAGAAGTAATCTCAAAACTCAATATGGGACTCTGACTTAGTACTACACACCACCCTAGACTGACGAACTCTCTGAATGAGTAATACAGACTCTTCAACAGTATCTTCACATCTACTACTATGACTGTTAGAACCGATGAGTAATTTGGCTACCTCTGGCCAAATTTGCTTACAATTCTACTACTACTTCAACCCATAGTTACAGCCCTTTTTGCTCTTTATATAGATTCGATCCTAAAGCTATTCACCTCTCAGATGACAATACCTATACCTCTCCAGCAGCTAAAGACTGGCTTAATAGGATGACAACTATTCATAACCATATTGCTAATACTCTAAAGAAGATAAACAATAAATAGTTGAACCTATTCCTTGATAAAGCAAGGATATTTCAAGTAAGAGACAAGATTTTTATTGATTGAAATAACTTAAAGGTTACTTCAGAAAATAATCAAACCTTGACTAATAAATACATTAGTCTCTACTCTATCTCAAAAGTTGTCAATAATTATATATATGAGGTAGCCTTGCCGCAAAGCATGCATGTTACGGCTAAGATGGAAACTTGCCTACCACTGTGGCAAGGGGCAAGGGTTCCACTACTAATTAGCTGCCACGGCTAAAGGTGAAGACTTACCCACCAAGGGGAAAACACTGACCCTGCAATCGAACATAAGACCAATGCTGATTGACCAGACTGATCACCCGTTAGGCTTGGCTGTTGATTCTCGCATCGTTTAGATAGGGCAGTACTACGGAAGGGTGTGTCATCCGGAATGCAGCTTGATGCATACACTCGAGTTACAGAAGCTTTATTAATATACGCACATACATTAGTACATTCGTTATCTTTGTCCCGTACTATTTTTGCATGTTTTCGTTACGTGTGCCTATTACCACCGGTATTGGCATTAATAAGGAATCGCCGCATTGTCAGCCAATTATTCTTTTGTTGACTCCTCATGTATGGTTGCGCTGAAGTCTATATAAGTGCCGGCTGGTGATAGCATGGTTAGAAGAATCAAGACACAAGTGGTGTTCTAAGTCCTCTATAACTCTGAACCTATCATTCCATCATTACGCCCGTGAATCGCTCCACTCCACTGCGTGCCCCCCACCGAGTAGCTGCTCTTCCGGTCCGCCGTATACACCTCCGTAGCCATTCCGACCCACCGTATTCACACTTCCGGGACGACGCCGGCACCGCCGTTTTCCCCACCGTAGCCATAACATCCGGTCCCTTCCAGCACCCACCAGAGCCGAGCACCTCACGCCCGTAACATTACACCGCTCCTCTTTCACCTACCACCCCGCCTGCACAATATCGGCACCGGAAGGCTTATCCGCTGCCTCCTCTTCCTCGAGGACCTCTCCCCGGAGATGTTGCCAACCTCCGTAATGAGTAAGCATCTCAAGGTAATGTATCCACCCCTTTCTTTCAGAGCCAGCAAGAACTGCAAAACACGATAACCCACGTTACCGAGCTACCGGCAAATATGCGTGATCAAGTATTGCAGCAGCTAGTATTCCAGCCAGCACCGACTCCGCAACGATGACAGCCAGCGCACCCTCCTTGACCTACCCAGGTCCGAAAGGTTCTTCTCCGAAGCATTCCCTCTGCCGGGTACTGATGGTGCGGTTTCCTCCGCAACCTGCAATTTTCCCTGACCCGAGTCGGCAAATCGCATGGCGCACTAAAACCTGATCCCGGAGGACCTCCTCCGCCGGGTATTGATGGTGCGGGTACTCCTCCTCCTCCTCTGTCAGTTATTGCCGTGGGGCCTTCCTCCTTCTTGTTATGTCTCCTCACGGCTCCCGCCGAGCCCGAGATTTAACGCCTCCTCGTTACCCCCATGAGTCAGTTGATGCCGAGGGGCCTTTCTCACCTCCTCCGCCTCCTGCGAAAATTCCCCCCTCCAGAAAAGTTTGATGGGGATGAAAAAGAGCTTGACAATTTTCTTTCCTGGTCCAACGATGGACTGGGAGTTCGCGAATTACTGCTGACGATGAAACCTCTCGCTCGAAGGGCCATGCCCTCACCTTTTCCGTCGGAACCCCTCAGCGTCATATGCCACAGCTCTCACCCTACTGCGTATGACCTTCCAGGACTCCTCAGCCATTGCTGAGGCTGCTCGAAACATTCGGACGCAAGCAGTAGGGTAGGATACAGGATTTCTTAATTGAGATCGATGAGTTCAACAACGTGGCAAAGACCCCTGACCCTGTCCTCATTTCCGACGTCTCCGCCAGCATTCGGAAGATGTCCGGAACCTTCTAACGGGTCATTTTGAGTGTCGAAGCAACTGCAACCAATGGATGTTTCCATTGCCGATGCCCCGGGAAAGCCTGGGAATAAGCGTTTCACTCCCTCCACCACCATGACAAACATCACCTCCGTCAGCAGCAGCTCTACGATACAGCTACCTCCACTTCCAAAGAACAAGGAGAGCGATGACATACCTGAAGAACTGATTCAGAAGAAAGGCAACCGATGCATCAGGTACAAGATCACGTCATGCTGTGAAAAGAAGTGGTGGAAACCCAACCGAAGTCAAAGAAGGAAGACAAAAGGAAAGTCAAATGCCCTGGAGTCACGAATCCACTCTCTCGACTAGCCCAAGAAGACAAAGACAGATTCTGGCCACGTCACAGGCCGTCGACAGATCCAAGAGGATCATTAAACTGTCTAATTTGGAGTGGATGGGGACCCTGCTCAGCGTGTAGGACTCCCCGTCACAGCGACCTCCTCAGTTGCGAGGTAAAATTCAAAACTGGGAAGACCGTTAGTGCTATTGTGGACCGTGCGGCCCCTGTGTCGATTGTTTCCTTGGCAGACTAGGTAAGGAGTTGAAGATGAGGTCACGAAGTAAGACCTCCGATGATCAAGATTCTTGTGAATCTTTCGTTTTCGTTTTCATTTTCTGGCATCCCGGTTCCCGATCCCGTTTCCTCCACTTTGGATTATGTGCCTTCTATTGGCATTCCGGCAAAATCTGATAAGGCATTCGTTGATTTTATTTTGCCTTCTGTTCTGAACTCCCGCCAGACGATTAAGGAATTTGTTTTCGATTTCGACGCCGACATTATGGATATCTGCAGATGCATCATTGTGTCCAAGTCAACGGCGTTCTGAAGTATAGTATGTTTGATGCACTCGCGTTGATGTGCTTTCGGTTTTTTCTGATGATACCCTTGAAGAGGGTGATATTTTGTTGATTGAATCATGCGAGCACTAGTACTCGCGACATGTTGATGTTTTTTCTGAGGAACAGGTATGCTGCTTACCTCCTCACCAAAGCTGGGATCATGAAATCCCTTTCGAGAATCCAAACGCGAAGCCTCCCCATGCTCCAGTGTACCTGGGAAGGAGATGAGGCTCTTTAGAGGTATATCGTCGAACACCTACCAGCAGGGAAGATACGAAGGTCAAGGTCAAAAGCAGCTTCACTGATTTTTTTCAGAAGATAGATGGGTCCCTCCGACCGTGCATTAATTATAAGGGCACTAAACGAACTCACTACTCCGAACAAACACCCTTTGCCCTTAACGTCGGAACTCCTCAAAGAAGACCCAGAGCGGTAAATGGTTTATTAAAGTCGATCTCAATAATGGCTACAACCCCATGCGAATTAAGTCAGGCGATGAACGGCGGCTGTTAAGCACATCCAAAGGCTCATTCGAAGTACCCAGTCATACCTCTTGGACTCATCAACATACCTGCTTCCTTCGAAGAGATAATGGATGAGATCCCCACTTGCATCGGTAGAGCTGTTTGGTACCTGAACTCTTAATCTATGAAGGCAAGTCCAAACGAGACCATAAAAGGATAATGGAAAAGTGCTTGCCAAGATTGAGCAAACATGGGCCCGCGGCGCGAGTTCCATGTGTACGAAACCATGTTCCTTGGTCATTTTATTGTTGGCCTCGAGATTAAGATACACCCGGTCAAACTCTCTACCATTCGCGACTGGCCACAGCCGATAAAAGAAGGTGCAAGCCTTTCTAGGCTTTGCAAACTACTGCCGCCGATTCGTCCTCAACTACTACCGCCGACTTAATTTACTCCGCTACAACCTGACCGCTTACAAGCCTTGACCGGAGACATACCCTTTATTTAGGGGGGGCAGAGCAGCAAGCTGCTTTTACGGAACTCCAAGACAAGTTCATCAGTGCCCCCACACTGCGAGAGTTCGATCAATCTCTGCTTACGATTGTGAAACTGACCGCTCAGACCAGGCGTCTTGAGCTTAAGAATGACGTTACCACCCTTCACCCCTGCGAGTACCACTCCCGAATACTGACCCCTGCTGAATGAAACTACCTCTATCTACGATAACGAACTCTTGGCAATCCTTGATTGTACAAATAGAGGATAGAGCTATTGGGAATTAAGTTTACTGTCTTCACTGACCACTACGCACTAAAGCACTTCACCACCAAACAATGCCTCAACAACCAGCAAGCCAACTAGAGCCGACTTTACGAATTCGATTACGTCAGCCTAACGGCAAAGCAGATGCTCCCTCTCGATGAACTGGTGAAGTGGAAGACGTGTGGACTGATATCCCTGGGGTCAATAGTAACGAATGGGTGAGGAACGATGACAGGCTAAGGTACCCGAACTATATTCGAAGTAATAATGATGATGCCACGACAGTAACGTGGCTCGACACTAGGGTGTGCATCGGACTCCTCTCTCGGAACTTCTACTGGGACGGCTGAGTAGCCGATTATGTCGCTAGTTGTGCAGCCTACCTGCAGCCCAAAGCCGACCGACATCCGAGGCAAACTAGACTTTTGCCAACGCCTACTAGTAGGAAGCCTTGAGGAGATAGCTATGGACTTTGTTGGAGAACTACCAAGGGCTTTAACGCTATTTCAGTTGTCACAAACTGGTTCACCGAAATGTAGCGCTGCACCATACACCAGTAAAAAACACTTGGATAACTCGAGACGTCGCCAACGCCTTCAATGACGTCCTCAGGCAATTTGGTCTACCCGCCACATCAGCTCTGAACGTGGACCACAATTCGCCTCAGCCCTTCGACAAGACATTACAGAACTCCAACTCTATACCACTTACCACCCCCAGACCGACAGAGTCTCTGACGCGCAACGTCTGGTATTGCAGAGAGTGTGTAATACAGACTCCCAAATAGTATCTCCACATCTTCTATGACCGAACTATGGCAGAGATGACGAGATTTGGGAAACGGTTGAGAATCTTCGTAGATCGTTGGAATCTGTCAGAGAGTTCCATGATCAACATCCGAGGAAGCCTTCGGGACCCTATGGTCCAACAAAGCATTGATGGCTCATGGGACAGAGTATCTCGCACAAATGGGAATTCTGTGCGGCCATGCTACTCGGATAGTTCGTTGACGTGAGTACCTTTTCCTTACGAAGACTTTTTCCCACTGGGTTTTGTCTTTGGGAAGGTTTTTAACGGCTCACTGATGATGAGTGAAAGACACACCAGTCTCACCATCGGCCACGGGCAACTGCGGTTCAGCTCGTGTGTTACCTCGCATATAAGGTACGCCGATAGCCAAAGTATGAGACTCACAATCCCAATTAGTTCGGTTTTCTGTTGGTGATTGTTACTCGGGACGAGTACCCTAAACAGGGAGGTAATGTTATGGCTAAGGTAGAAACTTGCCTACCACTGTGGCAAGAGGCAAGGGTTCCACTACTAATTAGCTGCCACGGCTAAAGGTGAAGACTTACCCGCCAAGGGGAAAACGCTGACCCTGCAATCGAACATAAGACCAATGCTGATTGACCAGACTAATCACCCATTAGGCTTGGCTGTTGATTCTCGCATCATTTAGATAGGGCAGTACTACGGAAGGGTGTGTCATCCGGAATACAGCTTGATGCATACACTCGAGTTACGGAAGCTTTATTAATATATGTACATGCATTAGTACATTCGTTATCTTTGTCCCGTACTATTTTTGCATGTTTTTGTTATGTGTGTCTATTACCACCGGTATTGGCATTGATAAGGAATCGCCGCATTGCCAGCCAATTATTCTTTTATTGACTCCTCATGTATGGTTGCGCTGAAGTCTATATAAGCGCCGGCTGGCGATAGCATAGTTAGAAGAATCAAGACACAAGCGGTATCCTAAGTCCTCTATGACTCTGAACCTATCCTTCCATCATTACGCCCGTGAATCACTCCGCTCCGCTGCGTGCCCCCCGCCGAGTAGCTGCCCTTCCGGTCCGCCGTATACATCTCCATAGCTATTCCGACTCACCGTATTCACACTTCCGGGACGACGCCGGCACCGCCGTTTTCCCCACCGTAGCCGTAACATCCGGCCTCTTCCAGCGCCCACCGGAGCTAAGCACCTCACGCCCATAACAATGCATCTTCATAAAGTCATCTATATCTCACTTCTGAAGCCTTTTTGAGAACAACTTGAACCTTAAGAAATGGAGATTAATTACGATGATAAGTTCTTCTATAAACTTGATCATGTCATTAATTCGAAACACATTAACAAGGTAGTAAAGTACCGAATCCACTGGCAAGAGTATAGAGAAGATGAAGATACCTAAGAGCTGATTACAAATCTGCAAAGATCATTGGAATTTGTTAGAGAGTTCTATGACCGATATTCAAGGAAGCCTTAAGACCCTATAGGCTAATAAGACATTAATAGCTGAAGCCAGGCTACTTGGATAATGTAAGATATGAGTATCTTTTTCTTATAAAGAATTTTTGTCTACTGGGTTTTATCTTCGTTAACATTTTTAATGGTCTCACTGACTAATAAATGAGTACTTGAGATAGACTAGTCTCACTATTGGCCACAGATGAGTAAATTTCTATAAAAGGCCTTGGGTATAAGGTACACCGATAATTATATTAGCCACCCTTTTTGACTCTTATAAGAGAGCTAATATACATTACTTATAATACTAATTCGTTTAGGTTACTTTTTAGTAATTGTTAGTCAAGATGACTGCCTTAGAACGGGGGGTAATATTATAGCTAAGGTGAGACTTACCTGAGCAGAAGAATACTTACTCTAAATCCTTAGTAAGGCCAGTGCTGTTAGATCAAACTAATCACCTATTAGGCTTGGCAGAAGATTCTTTATATTTGAATAGGGTAGTACTAAGGAAGTGTGTGTTACTATTGATTGTAAGGTTCTTTATATCTGACACTCGATTTATGAAGCTAATATATATACATGCCCTAGTATATATTATTATCTAGCATTTGTACTATATTACATATTTGTTTATTATAATTGTTGGCATTGTTGAACTGCTATTTCTTTATTTGCTTGCCTAGTCATATATAATGTACTCAATTTATATAAGCACAGGTGATAGCATAGTTGAAAGAATCAAGACATAAGTAGTATTCTAATTCTCTATTACTCTGAAATCTATTATTTCGTTATTACACTTATGAATTACTTCACTCCGCTAGATACTCTATACTAAACAGCTATCCTTTCTACCTGCTATATACATACCTCCAAAGCCATTCCAGCCTGCTATATATATACCTCTATAGCTACTCTGGCCCACTGCATATATACCTTTATAGCTATTCTGGCCTGCAGCATATCCGCCTCCATGGTCCTTTCGGCCCACCATGTACATACCTCCATAGCCATAATATCTAGTGTCTTCTCATGCCTACTAGAGTCTAGCATCTTATATCCATAACAACTATTACCTATTGCAAAGCAATAATAGGAAGGCTGATACTATATTATATCAATCCAGTAATGAACTGGTAGGTCTGGCAATCCAGCTCTTAAAAGATGGGCAACTACTCACTAATAGTAACCCTATTAAGGAAGACTTAGAGGTCATGAGCCACTGAGGGCTGCATCATACCCAAGAAGTGATATTAAGGAACTCCTACTGGAATAGATAGAGAGAAGCTATGTAAACATATGTTACCAAAAGGTGAAAAGCTAACCAATATGCCTGCTGAAACTAATACTAATGCTAAACTGGAGTCAGATCTGTTACTCAGTTCAATGCCTCACTGCAATAATTCATCAGCCAGAAAATAGCTGATAGGCCTGGCCAGCTTATATAAGTAAAAGGCATATAATACTAACTGCATACAGATACATGGCTCTGATGGCACATGGTACTGACTATATATAGGCATATAGCACCGACTATATACATACAAGCAGTATTAACTACACACATATATGCAGTACCGACCATATACAGGCATGCAGCACTGACTGTATAGAGACTATAAGTCCAGAAGTAACTCAGTATAGTAAGGGTCCAAACTGAACAATATACAGTACTGTACCCCAGTGAACCAAGTGGATAGATACTATGGCACTTGAGCAAAGTAATATGACAGAGACCTCAACATGCTCAAGTGAGGGGTGATAGCCGTACAATGGGCTAGAGGTAGTAATCAGCAAATACTACTAACACTAAAAACTATAGATTTGGTCAGAAAACTACCAAAACTAGGGGGCAACAATACAATCCTTATTATTATGGACTGCTTTACTAAGGACTAATGATATATACTGACTAAAATAACTTGAATACCTACAGATGTCCCTTCTGCCTATCCATATCCTATCATATACAAACTAATAGACCATTAGAGCAAGTAATACAAAAGCTCAAGCAATACCTATATATCTTTTATCATAATAAGACAAAACTAATAGGTTACTTAGCTACTATTAGTTAAGTATGCATATAACACTTCGAAAATGTCAATCCATAGCTATGCACCCTTCGAAGGCCTATACGGATTTATTCCTATAACAATACCTCTTATAGCATATATATTACAGCTAAGGTGAGACTTACCTGAGCAGAGGAATACTTACCCTGAATCCTTAGTAAGACTAGTGCTGTTAGACTGGACTAATCACCCATTAGGCTTGGCAGAAGATTCTTTGTGTTTGAATAAGGTAGTGCTAAGGAAGTATGTATTACCAGTGATTGTAAGGTTCTTTATACCTAGCACTCAGTTTATGAAGCTAATATGTGCACATGCCCTAGTATATGTTATTATCTAGCATCTATACTATGTTGCATGTTTCTTTATTATGATTATTGGCATTGTTGAATTGCCATTTCTTTATTTGCTTGTTTAGTTATATATGATGCACTCAGTCTATTTAAGTACAGGCAATAGTACAGTTAAAGAATTAAGACACAAGCAGTATTCTAGTTCTCTATTGCTCTAAAACCTATCATTTCCTCATTACGTTCATGAATCGCTTCGTTCCACTGTACACTCTATGCTAAACAGCTATTCTTTCTGCCTACTATATATATACCTCCAAAGCTATTCTGGCCCACCGCATATATACTTTGGGAGCTATTCCGGCCCACACATATATATCTTTATAGCCATTTCGGTCTACAGCATATCCGCCTCCATGGTCCTTTCGGCCCACTGTATACATATCTCCATAGCCGTAATATCCAGTACCTTCTAGTGTCTACTGGACCCTAGCATCTCACGCCTGTAATATTACACCACTTCTCTTATACCTACCTTACCTCACAATATCGGCTCAAGAAAGATTATCAACTCTTCCACTTACCTGGAGCGACCTCTCTTCAACAACACAGGAGTTGGCAAGAGAATATGTATTACAGCATTTGCGGCCAAAACCCTTCTCTGCCTCCTCCACACATGATGATGATGATCAAGATGATAATAATTTAGGAGGCACTTATAGTAGCCTAGTACTTAGCCATACTGACCTCGCTAATGTATTCAAGAGGAAGCAGCGACAGGACTGCCTGCCTGAAATGAGCAGAACCTCTAAAATCCACTCTCCAATACCTTATTACTCTTGTGTCAGCTCTCAGCTCAGGAAGGAAGTTTATCAACTAGCAGCTGTGGGGCAAACTGTCGAAGTAAGAACAGAGGCCGAGCAAGCCTCTGCTGACGTAGCAAATCTCCAGATCAAGCAAGCAAACAGAAATCAGCAGTTTAAGGACTTTATGGACTAGCATTATGGCGAACTGAGTAATCATCTGGCCCAAGCATGTGACCAAATAGATACCTTAGTAGGAGCCTTCTAAGATAATATATCAACCCCTCTCTCACAGAATCAGCAAGAGTTACAGGCCATGTTGAATGGCCTAGCCCAAGTACTAGCAAATGTGTAGAGCCAAATCCTTTAGCAGGTGATATTCCAGCCAGTATCCATACTATAGCAGCAACGTTCAGCACCCCCTACTAGAGGAAGGTCCCCTAGAGGTTCTCCTCCACCAGGCACTGGTGGTACTAGTGCTTCTCCTTATGCCTCTCTTCTCAGCTCCTGCCAGGTCCAGGACCTAATGTCTTCTCTTCCCCCACTTCTTTGATTTTCTATGAGTCAAACATTACCGTGGGGTCTTCCTCCTCCTCCTTCTCCCACTCCCTCTGTGAAGATTCTCTCTCCAGATAAGTTTGATGGGGATGCAAAAGAGCTTGACAACTTTCTTTACCTGGTCTAACAATGGATTAGAAGCTCAAGGATTATTGATGATGATGAATGCATTGACATGTTCACTTTTTGGTTAAAGGGCCCTGCTCTCACCTTTTTTCATCAGAACCCCCCAGCCTCGTATGCTACAGCTCTCACCCTACTACAGATGACCTTCTAGAACTCCTCAGCCATTGCTGAGGCCACTTGAAAAATTCAGATATACAAGTAATAGGGTAGAATATAGGACTTTTTGATTGAAATCGATAAGTTTAGCAGTGTGGCAAAGGTCTCTGATCCCATCCTCATCTCCTATATTTCTAAAAACATTTGGGAAGATATTCAGAACCTTCTAGCTGGCCATCCTAAGTATCAAAGCAATTGAAATCAATGGAAAAAGAAAGTAGTTTCTATCGCTGACGCCCTAGGCAAACCTGGAAACAAGCGCTCCGCTCCCTCTACCACCAAGACAAACACTCCCATCAGTAGTGGCCCTATCCACAAAGATACAGCCTCCTCTTCTCCAAAGAGTAAGAAAACTGATGATATTCCTGAAGAACTGATTCAGGAAAGGAGAGCAAAATACCGATGCTTGAAATACAAAAAAAGTGGGCATAAGGTCACCTCATGTTGGGAGAAGAAGTGGTAGAATCAAAGAATATGGGAAACAGAAGGGGAGAAACTGAATAGACCAAAGAGAGAAGATAAAGAGGAAGTAAAAGCCCTGGAGTCAAGAAGTTCATAGCCTGAAAAGAAGAGAGCAGACTCCAGCCATCTCAAGATACAGGCTGTCAATAAGTCCAAGAGAATAACGGATTTATCCGATTCGAAAAACTAGATGAGGATCTTACTCAGCCTGGTAGGACTCTCTGTCACAGTGACCTTCTTAGTTGCGAGATAAAATTTAAAACTGGAAGGACTGTTAGGGCCATTGTAAACTGTGTAGCCTCCACACTGATTGTTTCTTTAGTACTGGGTAAGGAGTTGGAATTGAGGCCTCGAGCAAGGCCTGTAAATATTAAGCAAGGTGATAGCTCTCTCTTCTCTAGTAGTTCTTTCGTTGTGAACACCTCGTTTTCATTCTCTAGCATTTCGGTTCCTGATTCTGTCTCCTCTGCTCTGGATTATATACATTGTATTGGTATTCTGGAAAAATCTGATAAGGCATTTGTTGATTTTGCTTTTTCTTCTATCTTAAACCCTCCTTCAGTTAATATTGGAAAGGAATTTGTTTTCGATTTTGATGCTGAAGTCATAGATATCAGCAACAGAGATTGCATCATTGGTTTGTCTTCGCTAAAAGAAAATGGTTTTTTTGTTGATTACATTAACGGTATTCTGAAATATGGCATGTTTAATATCTCTTATACCTGTGTTGATTTGCCTTCTGTTTCCGTTCTTTCTGAAGATGTTGATACCCTCAAGGAGGGTGATATTCTATTGTTACTTAATACATGTGAGCACTACTTATGATACTCTAATGATTTCTCAGAGGAACAGGTATACTATCTACCTCTATACTGAAGTTAGAATCATGAAATCCTGTTTGAGAACCCAAATGTAAAGCCTCCCTATGGTCCAGTCTACAAAATAACCTAAGAAGAGGATGAGGCCCTCCAGAGGTATATCGACAAACACCTATAAATAGAGAAGATACAAAGGTCAAGATTAAAAGCAGCTTCGCCAATCCTTTTTGTGTGGAAGAAAGATGGGTCACTCTGACTGTATATCAACTATAAAGCACTGAACAAATTGACTATTCCGAATAAATACCTTTTGCACTTGATATCAGAACTCCTTAAGAAGACCCAAAGCAGTAAATGGTTCACCAAGCTGGACCTCAAAAATAGCTACAACCTCATATGAATTAAGATAGGTAATAAATGGAAGACGGCCTTCAAAATATCCAAATGCCTATTCAAGTACACAGTCATACCATTTGGACTCATCAATATACCTGCTTTTTTCCAGGAAATGATAGATGAGATTCTCACTGGTATTAATAGAGTTGTTTGGTATCTGGATGATATCTTAATCTATGGAGGCAAAACCAAACAAGATTACCAAAGGATAGTGGAAAAAGTGCTCACTAAATTGAGCAAACATGGACTCGCGGTCAACCTAGCCAAGTGTGAGTTCCATTTGCATGAAACCATATTCCTTGGTTATCTGATTAATAGCCTTAAGATTAAGATGGATCTGACCAAACTTTCTACCATTCACGACTGGCCAAAGCCGATAAAGAAGAAAGAGGTGTAAGCTTTTCTAGGCTTTACCAACTACTACTGCCAATTCATATTGAATTACTCCACCACAACTCGACCGCTTACATTTTTGACCAGAAACATACCCTTCTCATAGGGAGCAGAGCAGCAAGCTGCTTTCAAGGAACTCAAAGACAAGTTTATAAGTGCCCCCATACTATGACAGTTCAATCGATTCTTGTATACAATTGTAGAAACCGACTACTCTAACCAAGTACTCACTGGTGTCTTAAGCCAGTACTATACTAAGGATAGAACTACGACTCTTTACTCATGCGATTACTACTCCCAATTACTGACCCTTACTGAATGAAACTATCCTATCTACGATAAGGAACTACTAGCAATCTTTGATTGCTTGTATGAGATATGGAGGATAGAATTGCTGGAAATCAAGTTTACTGTCTTCACTGACCATCATGTACTAAAGTACCTCACTACCAAATAATGCCTGAACAGCCAGCAAGCCAACTGGAGCGAAAAGCTCTCCAAATTTGACTACGTCATTAAGTATGTTCCAGGAAAGCTTAATGGCAAAGCGGATGCCCTTTCTTAATAAAGTAGTAATGCCACCTCTAGCAGCATCGAATAACTATTTAAGGATGGGCAACTGCTGATTGATGAAGAGGCAGGTGAAGCAGAGGATGTGTGGGCTGAGATCCCTATGGTCAACTGTAATGAATGGGTAAGGAACGATAAAGGACTTCTTATGGTACCTGAGCAATATCGACTGGAGGTGCTACGACAGTGCCATGACAGTAACATGGTTAGGCACTAGGGTGTGTATTGAATACAAGAACTCCTCTCTTGAAACTTCTACTGGAATAGCTGGAAAGATCAAGTGGCCGATTATATGGCCAATTGTACAGCCTGCCTGAAGGCTAAAGCCGACCAACATCCAAGGCAAACTAGACTAATGCCAATACCTGCTAGTACGAAGTCTTGGGAGGAGATAGCTATGGACTTTGTTAGAGAATTACCTGTATTTGAGGGCTTTAATACTATTTTAGTTGTCACTGACTAGTTTACTAAGATGTAATATTATATACTAGCAAAGAGCACCTGAACGACTCGAGATGTCACTAATACTTTCATTAATAACATCTTTAGGCAATTTGGTCTACCTTGCTACATCATCTCTGACCGTGGACCATAGTTTGCCTCAGCCCTCTAGAAAGAAGTAACCTTAAAACTCGATATAGGACTCTGACTTAGTACCGCGCACCACCCCCAGACCGACAGACTCTCTAAATGAGCAATACAGACTCTCAAATAGTATCTTCATATATACTGCCACAACCATCAGAACCGATGAGTAATTTAGCTACCTTTGGCCGAATTTGCTTACAATTCTACTACTACTTTGACCTACGGTTATAGTCCTTGTTACTCTTTATATGGATTCAATTCTAAAGCTGTTCACCTCTCAGATGATAATACCTATACCTCTCCGACAGCTGAAAACTGGCTTGACAGGATGACAACTGTTCATAACCATATTGCTGACACTCTGAAGAAGATAAACAATAAATAGTCGAAGCTATTCCTTAATAAAGCAAGAAAATTTCAAGTAGGAGACAAGATTTTTATTGATCAAAGGAACTTAAAGGTTACTTTAGGAAATAATCGAACTTTGACCAATAGATACATTGGTCCCTACCCTATCTCAAGAGTTGTCAATGACCATGCATATAAGATAGCCTTGCCGTAAGGCATGTGCCTTCATAAAGTCATTCACGTCTCGCTTCTGAAGCCTTTCCGAGAATGACTTGAACACCAGAAAATAGAAATTGATGACGATGATGAGTTCTTCTATGAAGTTAATCATGTCGTTGATTCAAAACGCATTAACAGAGTAGTAAAGTACTGAATCTGCTAGCAAGGGTATAGAGAAGATGAAGATACCTGAGAGCCAATTACAAATCTACAAAGATCGTTAGAATCTATTAGAGAGTTCCATGACTGATATCCAAGGAAGCCTTGAGACTCTACAGTCTAATAAGACATCGATGGCTAAAGCCGGGCTACTTGTATAATGTGGTATGTAAGTACCTTTTTCTTATGAAGAATTTTTTCCCACTAGGTTTTATCTTCATTAAGGTTTTTAATAGCCTTACTGACTGATGAATGAGTGCTTGAGACTCATAAGTCTCACCATCAGCTACAGATGAGTGAATTCCTATGAGAGGCCTTGCGTATAAGGTACACTGATAATTGCATTAGCCACCCTTTTTGACTCTCGCAAGAGAGCTGATATATATTACTTATAATACTGATTAGTTTGGGTTACTTTTCAGTGATTGTTAGTCGAGACGACTGCTCTAGAACAGGGGGTAATGTTATGGCTAAGGTGAGACTTACCTGAGCAGGGAAACACTTATCCTAAGTCCTTAGCAAAGCCAGTGCTGTTAGAATGGACTAATCACCCATTAGGCTTGGCAGAGGATTCTTTATGTTTGAATAGAGTAGTACTAAGGAAGTATGTGTCACTATTGATTGTAAGGTTCTTTATGCCTGGCACTCGGTTTATAAAGCTAATATGCGTACATGCCCTAGTACATGTTATTATCTAGCATCTGTACTATATTGCATGTTTCTTTATTATGATTATTGGCATTGTTGAATTGCCATTTCTTTATTTGCTTACCTAGTTATATATGATGCACTCAGTCTATTTAAGCACAGGTAATAGCACAGTTAAAGAATCAAGACACAAGTAGTATTCTAGTTCTCTATTACTCTAAAACCTATCATTTCCTCATTACGCTCATGAGTCACTTCACTCTACTGCGCGCTCCATACCAAACAGCTATCCTTTCTGTCTGCTGTATACATACCTCCAAAGCCATTCCAGTCCACTGCATATATACCTCAGTAGCTACTCTGGCTCACCATATATATATCTCTATAGCCATTCCGGCCCATAGCATATCTATCTCCATGGTCCTTTCAGCCTGCAATGTATATATCTCTATAGCCGTAATATCTAGTACCTTCTAGTACCTACTGGAGCCTAGCATCTCATGTCCATAATAATATAATGATACAGAATTATATATATTACTCTCCTCAAGCCTTCCCAAACCCGAGATGATAACATGAACCTTAACAATGAGAAGAACTCTGCTATAACATCGACCATACTGTCAACAGCTACAAGATCTAGGGGCTAAGTTAAATATCAAATCTATGAGTAGGGGTACAATGAAGATAGTATATAGGAGCCAATTAGTAACCTACAACTTCCACTAGAATCTCTTATAGAATTCTATATAAAAAACTTATGAAAGCTAAAAGACTCTGCTTTGCAGGCATTGTGATATATTATTTAGTACTACCAAGCTCTAGCTAGCAAAGCTATAATCTTATATAAGTGTTATACCTTCTATACTTTTAAGAGTTTCTCACAGGGTTTTACCTGAGAAGTAGTTTAATGGCTAATACTGAAATTAAGTATAGAATACACCAGTCTTACTATTAGTCATTGTACTTGCAATAAATTACTAGTACTCTGCATATAGGGTATGCTGACACTCTTAGCTACACAAAAGTATACACTAGCCCTACTGAATAGATTTTCAGATTTTTAGAAGCTTTTCGGGGTAAAAAGACTGTAAAATAGGAGGTAATATTATAGCTAAGGTAAGACTTATGAAGTTAGCTCTAGACGTACTGCTAGAAATGTATGCTAAAGATGTGACTGATTACTCCTAGACAATATCCACTGGTAAATAGTGGTTGCCTACTAAAGTATGTGTTAAAGTTGTACATAGCCTACCAATATATGTATATATATCATAGACCTTCCTAATGCATGTTTCTATTATGTTCATACCTTTCCAGCTACCACAAACCTTTCTAACATATACTTCCATTACATTTATGCCTTTCTAGCTACTGCAGACCTTTCTAATGCATACCTCTATTATATTTATATCTTTCTGGCTACTGCAGACCTTTCTAATGCATGTTTCTATTATGTCCATACCTTTCCTACTATTATAGACCTTTCTGATGTATGTCCTCTGTTATATTTCTCTGCCTGTATACCTTAGCATATTTATCATCATGTTACTGTCAATTAACTAGTTATGTATAATGGCCAGAAGTCTATATAAATAAGCTAAACAGTTAGCTAGAAGAAAATCAAGATACAAGCAGTATTCTGAGTTGAACTCTCATTTAACAGTCTCATATAACCTTAGGTCATCTGCTTCACTGCCTTCATGAACCCAGAGTCACTCTCATAAGTCCAGTGATGCCTATGCTAACACTTCTCAGTAGCATATGATATGGCAACATGAGCTCAGCTTAACAGGTATAGTAGCCCTCTCAATAGTGCATAAGATATAGCAGAATGAGTTCTATTAACAGGTATAGCAGGGCACTTCCTATGTTGTAAGATAAAGCAGAATAAGATCAATTCACAGGCATGGTAGGCCCCTTACAATGGCATACTATGCTATAGAATAACCTCTTTTAATAGGTATGACAGGCCTCTCTTGATAGCAGGCAATCTAAAAATATAAGCTTAATTTAATAGTATGGTAGCCCCTTTCTACAACGTATGATATACTGCAGAATAAGTTCTGTTAACAAGTATGGTAGGTCTCTCTTAATAGTATAATATCCTATAGAATAGGTTCAATTGATCAGTATAGTAGGGCACGTACCATGTCACAAAATAAAGCAGAATCAGCTTAATTAATAGGTATAGTAAGTCTCTCTTAAGGGCACAAGATATAAGAATATGAGATCAACTGCATAGGTCTGGCAGGCCCTCTTGATGGTATAATATGCTATAGAATATAGTCTTTAACAGGTATATTCGGCCTTACTTGAAGGTATAAAATATAGAATATGAGCTACATTTGACAGGTATAGTAGGTCTTATTGATGGAGTGAGATATAGCTATATTTATATAAAAGAGCTAGAGTAGTAGAGCAATAGATAATAGTATAGTATAGTGGAGTAATAAAATAGTACCAGTATATAGATTACAATAGCTGGAAATAAATAATCAGTTATTCATATAGTATAGTATAGTATGAATAGTATTACTTATATATAGGTCCCAATACTGCTTATAAGAGTAGGCACACCTAGGTTCTAAGAGGTATTATTAATTATATCCTGAGCAGGATAAGTTAATTGTATGTACTAGGGGTAATAGAGCATAAGAAATAGTTTTATTTTACATTGAATACAGCATACAAGTTTTTCAATCTGCTGGGTATTTTGGATACTTAGAGCAAATCGGCATACCCAGAGTAAGGTAGTTCTACCAGACAGAAAAATTTTTTTTGCTGATGCTCTATATATAAAAAACCACTTTAGTTTTATACCAAGTTTCTAAGGTACTCTTCAAGCACAACCTGCCCCACTAGTTAAAATAACTATACTATACCTCTGCTACTATACTCGAACAAAGAAAAATTTATCTCCTCCTTCTTTAAAACTTCTGCAATCTAAAAAACTTTCTAGTACCTAAGTACATTTACCTCTTCCTTTTCTTTCCACTCTTTCTTATCTATAGCTTCCTACTTTTCCCATCCTACTGAGTATTCTACCTCCTTACACTTGAAGATTAGGTAGTTATCTCTTTGCTTCTATCTATACCTATATACACTCCCCTCTATTATACTTAATAGCACAAGACATAGCAATATAAGCTTAATTTGATAAGTATGGCAGGCCTCCCATAACAATGCCTATAATAGTATAATCTACTATAAAATGAGTACTATTAATAGGTATAATAGCCTCTTTTGCTGGCATATAAGATAGTAATATAAGCTCAACTTAACAGGTATGGCAGATCCTCTCGATAGTACTTGATATGGTACAGAATAAGCTCTATTGACAGGTATGGCAGCCTCTTTCAGTACTCAATATATTATAGAATAGGCTCAATTAACAGATATAGTAGCCCCTCTCACTAGTATATAATATAGTAATATAAGCTCAACTTAACAAGTATGGCAAGCCCTCTCAATAACACTCGATATACTATAGAATGAGCTCTATTAATAGGTATAGTAGTCTCTCTTAATACTCGACATACTACAGAATGGGCTTAATTAATATGTATAGCAGCTCCTCTTACCAGTATATAATATAGTAATATAAGCTCAACTTAATAGGTATAGCAGGCTTGCTCGATGGCACTCAATATGCTACAGAATGAGCTCTATTAACAGGTGTGGTAGCTTCTGTTAGTGCTCGACATGCTACATGATGAACTCAATTAATAAGTATAGTAGCCTCTCTTATTGGCCTATAATATAGTACTATAAGCTTAATTTAATAGATATGATAGACCTTCTTAATAGTACTCAATATACTATACAATAAGCTCTACTAATGAGTATAGCAGGCCCTTTTGATAGTACTCAATATACTACATAATAAGCTTTACTAATAAGTATGGCAGGCTCTCTTGTTTTTTTATTTTTTTTTATTTCATTATGTATATACTACCTAACAGGCTATGATAATAGGCCCTCTTAATACTATGTAATTAGTTAGAATAAGCTGAATTTAACAGCTATAGTAGGCCCCTCTTGATGGTACCATATCCTATAGTATAAGTTCTATTGACAAGTATGAGAGGAGCTTGAATATATTATATAGTATTCTATTAGGTCATTTTTCCCTACTATCTTTTATATATTATCAGTTTATATCTTTATTATGTAGTTATATATTTTTCTTTTAAAGTTCAGAATTTTTCACTGTCTTGATTGTTATATTTCACTATCTATGAATCATACATTTTTTTTCTACATATTAGGATTTTCTATAAATATATACAAAATTCTGCTACTAACTACGAGTAAATACAGGCTATAAGAGCAAGAATATTCTAAATAAAGCAAAGAGTATAAGCCTTATTACAAATGTAGTATTAGTAATAGTTCCTATTATAGGATGAAGTATCAGCTAGAACCTAATTGTGGGCAAAATTCTAGAAATAGACTTATTGTAGATGAACTTATAGTATAATATTATATTAATAATGCTTATACAGATAGTAGGTTTATCACAGGTGAAGATAAAGCAACTAGTTGGAGTACTAACACCTATTATAGGTGCATTAATATTAAGAAGGCAAATATATATAAAGCCGCACTCAGAAAGAAGAATAACACCTAGAATATTTAGCTTAAATGAGGAGTACTGAGGGTATAAGTTTGCATTAGAAGCACTCTATATACTTAGTGTATCTAGTATACTCAGACAGAAAAAATTATTTTTGCTAATACAATAGGAGCTACTAAAAGAGTTAGTAATCAAGATTGCTAATCTTAGTAGTTACTTACTTTTTAAGTGAAGAAGTTCTACTACTATAGATCTGACTAGTATTGGGTTAGCTAAACTTCCAACTGATAGCCTTTATAGTTGGTAGTACCTTTTAATAATACTTAAATGAGATGGTATTATAGTATAAGAGTAATTATACCTATAACTACTGTATACGTCTACAAGAAGGACAACAACCTCCATAAAGACCTATCTATTGACTAAGTAAGAAAGAGTTAGAGATACTTAAAGAATATATTGAATAAATATTAAAAGAAAAAAAGATCTGACTCTTATAATCTCTAACAGATATATCTATTCTATTCATTCTGAAAAAGAATAGCAAACTCTGTATATGTGTCAACTATAAAGGCCTAAACTGAATTACTATTCAGAACTACTACTCTCTTCTACTAATAGTAGAACTCTAAGACTGACTTTGCAAGGGCAAATACTTTACTACTCTTAACTAAAAGAATAGATATAACTTAGTATGAATTGCCAAAGGGAATAAGTAGAAGATAGCCTTTAGAACTTAGTATGACTACTATGAATACATAGTTATACTATTCAGACTCTGTAATATACTAACAACCTTCTAAGAGTTTATGAATAAAATCTTCAAAGATATAATTGATTAGGATATACTGGTATATATTGATAACTTACTAATATATACCAAAACTCTAGAAGAATACAATATAATCCTAGTAGAGGTATTGTATAGGCTACAAGAAAATAGTTTTGCTATATATAAGGAAAAATATAAGTACTATATAAAGGAAGTTATATTTTTAGGTTATCATATCTTAGAGAAAGGAATCTCAATATTTATTGATAAAATTTAGGCTATTCTTAATTGAAAAACCTCTAGTACCAATAAATACTCTAACTTAAAGATAGATATATAATTCTTTCTAAAGTTTGTTAACTTTTACTAATACTTTAGTAAGAACTATAGTAAGATATATTTATCTCTAACTCGACTACTTAAAAAAAGAGGCAAAGCTAGTCTGGAAACCTTTGTAAGAGGAAGCTTTTGAACAACTTAAGAAAGCTTTCATGACTACTCTGATTCTAGCATACTATTACCTAGAATACAAAATTATTTTGGAAATGAATACAAGTAACTTTGTACTTAGAGAAATACTAAGTCAGAAGTAAGAAGATAGCAAACTATATTCTATTATATTCTATTCCTAAAAGTTTACTCCTGTTATGGGGTATATTAAAGGTAAGCCATTTACTAAATAATTAAGTATATCATAAAATATATATTAAGGTTTCTCAATGCTAACTCGGAGGTAATCCTCAACAGGTTGCAGAGATACTAGTTTTTTATTTCCCTAGAGCCTATAAACTACCTAGTTTAACAGGCTCTGGTACTTTGAAAGGGCAGAAAGGTTTCGTTATTCTTCCTCTTACTACTGATAAGGTTGGTCTTATAATTCTGTTCTGTTTTATTAGTATATTTATTTTCCTATTTTCCTTTTAGTGTATCTCTGATTACCTTAAGTATAGGTAGAGGAAAAAGGAAGAGGTTTCTTTATCTGTTTTATTATCTCCTTATTCTTTTTCTGTTAGGAAACCTATTTAATACTTCTAGGAAAGGGTCCAAAAGTCTCTAAATAGATAGTTCTCCTAAAGTCCCTAAAATAGGTTTTCTACTAAAAAGTATAAGAGAGTTATTTGTAGTTAGTATAGTATTGTTTCTTCCTGACTGATATACTAAATAAATTCTATCTTTGCTTTTCTATCTTTTGAGAAGTTTTTAAGGATTTGTTCTTCTGATTAGTTGTCTCTGAATTTGAATAATACCTGAATTATCCTTTATTGACAATAGAATAGAGTGCCTAATAGTTTTATTGAATATATTCCAGTTAGAATACAAACTATAGAGAATAAAGATGGGCTTCTATTAGGAATACAATTACTGTAGAATCTATAACTATTCACTAGTGAAGTGGAAGGAGAGATAAGTTTGATTGCTTTAAATTGTGTCCTATCCATACTAAAACTATCGAACTCAGATAGCTTCAGAATTCTCAGAGTGAAGGTACTACTATATGCTCTGAGTAAACAACTCTAAAGATCTGCTTCTGAGAGCAGAATAGAGCTCTTAAATATGCACTACCAAGGCTCTCATTTTCCTATTTAAATACATAATAGTTGCTATGAATCAAGTTGTTTAACTTACTACATATTTCTTTAAGTTACTATTTGACTTATTTCTCTTGAGTCACTATTTGACTCATTGCTATTGACTCACTAGTTGACTTAATGCAATTTTCCTTAAAATAATAGTATTATTGATAGTATCTTTAAAGATAGCTTATCGTACATGACTAAATCTTAAAACTAAGTAAGTACTTTGCTTATTACATGATTTGTTAGTAATATATACTTTGTAATCATTTCAGGGTAAGTAAAAGTTTAGGATATAGGAATTTAGAAAACAACTTTCATAGTTAGTTATTTAAATTACTAGGTTATAATAATATAATTAAATATAAGTTATAGAAAATGAAGAAGTTAAGATAGTAAGAAAGCTTTATAATTATTAGGATTGAATTCCGGGTCCTTATCCTTCTAACTCTAATAGATTAGGCTTCTATTTATATAAAATATAGTTCTTCAAAGCTGTTAATAAATTTAGCTTGAAAGAATTCTGAGAATTAAGCTGAACCCTAAAAAATACTAAGTTATAGCTTTTCTTTTTAACTAACCTTTATAATGAATTCTAAGACAATAAATATAAGAACTTAAAATCTCTAATATAAGCCTCTATCTCAAAATACTATTATAACTCCAATTGCTATGTAAAGACTAATAATAAAGAAAAAATAAGAAAAGGTTATTATATAACAAATAGTACAATAGGAGCTGACAGAAGAGTTAGTAACCAAGATTACTAATCTTAGTAGTTACTTACCTCTTAACTGAAGAAGTTCTACTATTATAAATCTGACTAGTATCAGGTTAGCTAAACTTCTAACTGGTAGGCTTTATAGTTAGTAGTACCTTTTGATAAGACTTAAATAAGATAGTATTATAGTATGAGAATAGTTATACCTATAATAGTACTTCCCTTCTTAGAGCACACGTCCTGAGTACCTGTTAGCTATTATTCTTTAATTTGTTGAAAGAATATAAGTCATACAGCTTAGTATTAGTAGATCTCTTGCCTTAACTTTAGTAACTTATTTTATTATAATTATACTTAAGATAATATTCCACAATATCTTAACTATAAACTATGCCTCTAATTAGTCTTTGATATTGAAGGTAGTTAGTAAGACCTTTACCTGTTTATTATAAGACATACTACTATATTTGTAGTATTTTGACTTTTTAAATACTTTCCTATTTCATACCTTAGTATATATCTAAGATAAGTATTAATACTTTACAAACTTAAGTTTATAGGTTAGGTCTATGCTGTACCTTTATAATAGATATATCTGTATTCTAGGTCAGTAACTTGATTCCATTTCTAACTTCTTTTTTTTTTTATTCCTTATTACCCTAATCATTAGGAAGAAAGGAAGTTTACATTCTCAGTATTATGAGCACTACAATACTAGGGTGCTGGAGTACAAACTTGACTTTATAACACTCTACTTTGGCTCCACATCTTACAAATATATAAGTTCCTACTACTATATTCCCAATACACTAGGTACATTCTACTGAATGACTTCTTAGGGACATAGTTAATTTAATAGGCCTTGTTGGTAACACAGGTGACCTAATAGGCCCCTTTAATATGCTAGTCATCTAGTGTGTCTCATTAATAATGCAGGTCACCTAATGAGTCTCGTTAATAATATACACAACCTAGTAGATGTTATTGAGTATGCTATTGACATAATTAGGCTTATTAGAGATATACATAATCTGGTGGATATCATTGAGTAAGCTGTTCATATGATTAAGCTTATTAGGAATGTAATTTCCTTTAGGGTCTCATTGGGGATATACTATAATAGTAGTACTATATTGTCAACTCTGTTTACATATCTTCATATATTCTTAATTCAGTATATATTAAATTATTTATACATTTCTAGCTGTCATAATATATATAAATACTCTTTCATGACCACTCTATATCCTACCACTCTACTGTATTATCATGCCTTTTTATCAACACTCTATACCATACTATTCTACAGTATTCTCATACTCTTTCATAATAGCTCCATGCTAAATACTCTATTACATATCTATAGATTGAGCCTTTTATACCACATTAAGTGCTATAGAGGAAGGGCTGCTATACCTACTTAATTGAACTCATTCATCTATTCTTATACTATTATAAGGGCCTCATAGTACTAGTAGCTAACAGATTAAGCTTATATCTATATATCTTATAATATTAAAAGAGACCTAATATACCTATAAAATTGACCTTATTCTACTATTATAGTATTATTGATTCTATTCTATAGTACATGTCAGATTTAGCTTACATTTATATATTCTATGATATTGAAAGAGACCTACCATATGTATGAGCCCTGCTATGGTGAATAGCTATAAATAGGGTTATATAAAAATAAAAATAAAAAACCATATATATAAAATTATACTTATTATCCTATTCTCATACTATTCAAAGGACTCTATAGTACATGTCAAATTCAGTTCATGTTCATCTATCTTGTAATATTAAAAGGAACTTATCATACCTGCATACTGAGCTTTTATTACCATACTTATATATTCTATAATATTGACAGAAACTCACTATACCTATGATATTGACCTTATTCTGCTATTCTTATATTGTTGATTTGGCTCTATAGTACATGTCAGATTCATCTTATATTCATATATCTAAACATTGATAGTGACTTACTATACTAGTAAATTGAGCTAAATTTGTAATATCTTATACTGGCAGAAGAGCCTTATAGTATCATGTTAATCTTATACTATTATATATCATGCTATAGATGAAGACCTACTATACCTATGAAATTAAACTCTTGCTGCTATTCTTGTACTATCAAAAGTGCCTTACAGTAATCTCAATATCAGTTTGAGCTCCTACTAACAAATCTCATAGCTCTAAAAGGAATCTGCCATACTTGTAAATCTAGCTGATATTACTATATCTCACATCGAGCCCTATAGTACCTGTGAAATTAAGCTCATATTTATATATCTCACAGTATTGACAGAGACTTACTATACTAGTTAATAGAGCTTATTATACAGTATTTCGTACTATCAAGTGAGACCTGTTAATATATATGAGTAGGTTGTATAAAGGATAAAGAAGATGAAGCAAGATGAATAAGCATGAAGAAGAATAATAAAGTATAAAGAAGTATGAAGAAGCATAAAGAAGTACAATAATATATAAAAAAGAATAAATAAGAACTTTCTATAAAAATTGACTCTTAAATAGACTCTAGAATTGACTTCTGAATTAACTACCAAATTGAGCCCTGAATTAACTTCTGAATTAACTCCTCAATTGAGTTTGGAATTGAGCCCTAAATTGACTCCTGAATTCAATATATAAGTAGGGGCAATTTTTACAGTATTAATACACTAGCTAGAACTAGATTAATCAGCAACTTGTACTATACCTAGTGTAGTTGTATCATGCTATTATAGTAGTCTAGTTACTATTGGGAGCTAATCTAGCTAATCTATAGGATTACAGCAAGCAGCTAAAATAGTGTAAGTAATCTTATTAGTACCAAATTTAGCAATCTATCTAAGATCTAATAGAGGCCTAAGTGACCTCATTAAAACTCAATTCAGTAACTTATAAGAGACCCAAGTAACCTGCTTAGAAGTTTAAGCTGAAATAGCCTGAGTAATCTCATTAGCATTGAATTTAGTAACTTATATAAGACCCAACAGAGGCCCAAGCAACCTCTATAGCCCTTAATTTAGTAACCTAATAGAGAGTTTAAGCAACCTGTAAGCGAGCTAATATGTAGTGGACTCTGTCCCTTTTCAACATCTTAAACTTGATTCTAATTTTGTAATATACTAACTAGTAGTATTTGCATTAGTATGAGTTGAGTTAGTATAAGCCTTCAATAAAATTTCCCTAACCCTACTATAAACTTACTCAGGAACCAAGTAGTAGTTGTACATTATCACTTGACTCAATCATGCCATATATACAACTTATACTACCTCACTTGGTACCTAAGTAGTAGTTGTATATTATTATATTAACTTAGTCATACTATACATACAACTTATACTAACTCAGTTACCCTGTGTACACAACTTATACTAACTTAGTTATATTATATATACCTTATACTAACTTACTCAGCAGCCGAGTAGTAGTTGTACATCATATTGACTTAGTCATGCCATACATACAACTTATAGTAAATACAGTTACATACTTGCATGCTTCTATTTATTATATTTTATAGTTGTATATATATCTTAATATAAAATTATATAGTAATTTATTAAATAATAACTAAAACTATATATACAACTAAACAATTTCTTAGAGTCAGCAAATTGGCCTAAAGCTGCTACTCATAATTAGCTTGCTGTTGAAATCATACCATTGGGTAGTACTGAGCTCAATCTGCCTGATCTTGTGCTACCAAAGTCTACTATTCCTATCAATTCAGTGTATTATGCTATATATCATGCTATTGAGAGGGACCTGCTATACTTATGAATAGAGCTTATTTTGTAGTATATTGTACTGCTGAGTGGGACCTGCTATACTTGTTAATAGAGGGTATTCTATAGCATATCATATAGTATTAAGAAGGCCTGCCATACCTATTAAAAGACCTTATTTTATAATATAATATACTATCGAGTGGAACCTGCTATACCTGTCACTGGAGGTCATTCTGTAGTATATAGTATACTATCAAGAGAGCATACTGTACCTGTTAAGTTGAGCTCATACTGCTATATCATACACTGGTAAGAGGAGCTGCCCTACCTATTAACAAAGCTCATTCTGTAATATATTGAGTATTGAAAAGGGCTATCACACTTATTAATAGTACTCATTCTGTAACATATCATATTATTGAGAGGAGCCTACTATACCTGTTAATAGAGGTCATTCTGTAGCATATTATATGCCATCAAAAGGGGCAGGTCAAATGTGGGGGTTCTACAAGAGTTACCACTATCACTGGTTATCTTCCTCATCTTCATAACTCCTACTATTAAGAAGATGGAGAGAAGGCTAAAGGGGAAGGTAGAGGTAGAAGTACTATCATATATTGATAACCTGGTAGTAATGATTCTAGACTGGGATAGGTACTGGAATATAAGGCAGCTCAGAGAGAAAGTGAAAGTGGCAATAGTAGAGGTGGCAAAAGAAGATCAGATCCTGCTGGAGGAGTTAAAGTAGGAGATGGTAACTTTCAGAGTAGAAAAGAGATAGAAGAAGAAGTGGAAGATACTGAAGTGGCTGAGAGTCATTTTTGATAAGAGGTTGACCTTTAGTACACATTAGTGAAATAGGCTGAGTAGGGTGAGGAGGCTAGTGGGAGTACTCTCAAGACTGAGAAACTGGGACTGTGAAATGTCTGTAATGAATAAGTTCAGATTAGGGTACAGGATCTAGATATAGAGTAGGTAGTGGGTGCTAAGGTGAAGTCACAGTAGAGATGGAGGCAGAGGTGGTCAGAACTATAAGATATCGAGATGTAGATATATTAAAAAGCTAAATACACCACTTGAGTAGGCAATGAGTTATTATATAGAGAAGCAAGATAGAGAAGGGAGGAGGACCTCTTTATAAAAAACCCTTAGTAGGAAATCCAGACAAACAAGTAAACAAGCAAACAAGCAAACAAACAAAGTATATATAAAACTGAGAAGCAACTAGAAGTATATAGAAAATAAAGAAAATGATAGGAAGTATATGGATGACCAAGAAATAACTAGAAGTAGGAAGAAGCATCAGAAATATCTAGAAATAAGCTTAGTGATACCTATTTTTAGCAGATTCTATGGCTTTTCAGCAGGATCTATAGCTCTCAGCAGGTTCTATGGCTCTGACAGATTCTATAGCTTTCTGATAGGTTTTGTAGCTTTCTAGCAGGTTCTGAAATCCGGGTTCTTCTAGCAGGTTCTGGCAGCTTCTTCAGTTCGGGTTGTTAAGTAATGATCAAGATGCTAGTGGTTATGTCACTTAAGTATACTCATAGGTATAGGGATATATATTAGAGTGCTAGAAGAAGTACAGTGAATTGTAAGGGTGTCAGGGTTATCTGTATGTATACAAGTACTGGTAAGTCATACATTAGTTACCAGTATAGGATTGGAGCTAGAGGCTCTGGGGTGAGAGGTCTAGGTTGAATTGTTATAGTAGCCTCTCTTCTAGAGGGAGAGCTCTAGCAATTCTTGAGGTCGGGTTGCTGCTCATCATCATCATTAGGAATAATGATAAAGTTAGTTCTAGTTTCACTCATTTTGATAGGGTACAAGATCTTAGTTTTGAGGGGTAGAAGTTGTGGAAATGCTAGACTAGTAGAGGGGTATTGGTACACAGCTCAGCAAGTTTCTAGGTAGGTATTATGGCTAAGGTAAGGCTAACAGGAAATATCTAGAACCCCCACCTGAATCATTGTAAGGTATATACTCAAGATATAACTGATTAGCACTAGGGAATGCAGGGATTTATATCAGACCATGGACCAGCGGGTGGCTAATGAAGTGTGTGTCAAGTAGTAAATCATATGATAGTACTGCATAGCACTTACCAATTATCATTAATATGTGCACATATACTAATTGCTACTATTGCTACTTCTAATATATGTTTTTACTATGTCTCCTTATCTATAATCATCATATCATTGTTATATCATATTGGTGGCCAGGAAGTCTATATAAACGGGCCGAATAGATAGCTAGAAGAAATCAAGACACTAGCAGTATTCTAAGTTGAACTCTCACTTAATGCTCTCACATAACCTTTTGCCGTCTACTTCACTGCCTTCGCGAAACCGTAGTCACCTCAGTGCCACTCTCGTAAGCTCAGTAACGTCTATGCTAATATTACACTGCTCATTAACTATTCTTTCTCTTTTTCTTTTTCTCTCATTACCAATGGAATTCCAACGGTTACTCTCTCACCTTTCTTAGTACCGCAACTGCTACTAGCATGCCCCTCCTCACTAATGACAGATGTTGCGATGTCTGGAGAATTTGTGGAAACTGTACAATACCAACCTCACATACTTCATGATGCTAGCACACCTTCCCACACTTGTACAACAACCCTACAGGCCCTACGTGTAAGCTTCCCACTATTAGAAATACTCAACTGCCTTCACACAGCTACTCGGAGTCCTGCTGCTTGGAGTCCCATCACCACTCGGAAGTCCCATCGCCACTTGGGAGTTCCATCGCCACTCAAAGTCCCATCACCGCTTGGAGTTCCACTATTGCTCAGAGTCCTATCGCTGCTCGAAAGTCCCATCACTGCTCGGAGTCCTATCCCCGCTCAGAGTCTGGCTGTTACCATTACCACTTAGAGTCTCGCCACCTTCACCATCGCCATTGCCACTCAAGGTCCTGTTCACCTCCTCCCAAGGTAAAGTAGCCGAAGTCATTTCCTGACCTAAGCAGAATCAGAAGACCTCTAAGTCAGTATATCATCTTGGAGCAATCCCTACCCCTAGGCATACCACAGGGCACTCACCTCTCTACATTCGCACAACCAACGCTGCATGCCTTATGGGTGAGCTTCCTGCTATCAAAAACCTCACGCAGTTGCTCGGAGTCTTATAGCTGCTCAGAGTCCCACAGCTGCTTGTAGTTCGGAGTCCTGTTGCTGCTCAGACTCTCACTGCTACTGCTGGCAGTCCCACTCAAGGTCCCATACCTCTCCGCCCAAGGTGAAGCTGCTACAATCATTCTCTGGAAAGTAAGATGAACTGGAAGACTTCCTCCTCTCTATGGAAGTAGAAAGCTGTATCTATTGCTACCTACTGCTCTAAGCTCGCCACCAATAAACGTAAATATCGACTAGTAGAATGACCACTACCGAGAGACCCACTGTCCACACCACCAAGCCTAATAAGAATGAGAAAGTCAGCCCATAGCAATTCAGGACAAAATAAGGGACATCCAAAGTACCATTGGAAGGACTGGACTAGACCCATAAACGTATAGCAGAAAGATAGGAGCTTCCTAAAAGGAACAAAGGTTCTGAATCCTACATTTATGTTTTTCTAGTATTCAGAATAAATCAGGTAATATAATCTCTAGTACTGCTTTTGATTTTGATATGGAATGTCTGAATATTGCGAATAGAGAAGTGTTATTGGAATTATTTTGGTTGGGAAGGAAAAGTCTCTCTGTTGATGGCAAAACCAGCATTTAGTTTATGATTGCCTTGATTTTGTTGTTTCTTGTAATGAAATTGTTTTACTCTTAGTCTCTGTTCCTATTCTTTCCATCTGTTTCTATTTCTCTCACCCATTTCTGTTTCTTCCATCTGTTTCCGTTTCTTCTATCTGTTTCTATTTGGATTTAGGAAAGGAATCCTTGGAAGAAGGCGATGTACTACTAATGATTAATACAAACGTTATGAACATTATGCTCAAGTATTCTCTGAGAAGCAAGCAGCCAGACTACCACCCTCACCGATCCTGGTATTATGAGATCCCACTCAATGACCCTAATACCGAAGCACTCAAGCACCCGATAATATAAGACTACCCGGAAAGATGAAGCCCTGCAGAGGTATCTGGAAGAACATTCACACACTGGCAAGATCAGACATTCAAGACCTATAGCTGGTATCGATACTATCTGTCTAGAAAAAGGATAGCTCACTCCGTTTAGGTGTGGACTATAGAGGACTCAACAAGATTACAGTACCAAACCAGTACCCCCTCCCACTTATGCTAGATCTACAGTGAATACTTCACCCAGTTGTTTAAGTACGACTCATTCGAAACCAGTTAGGCGACGAAAACCTATTCAATTATACTGATGTACCTTTTGGACTTACATTGACAAGTCTGTAGGAGATGATGGATAAATCCCTGGAAGGATACCATTGAAGTAGTATGACCGGCGAATAGGTCCTACAACTACCACTTGACCACAGACTAGCTGAACAGGAGATAGTCCTTCTTGGCCATACCATTAATAGCCACAAACTTAACACCATTGCTGATTGGCCAACTACTACATTGTTTCGTCAAGAACTATAGTACTAGAGTGAAAGCGCTTATCTCTCTTATAGGTAATGCACCATTTTTACAAGGCGACACACAATGGCAGTCATTCAATGAACTCAAACAAGCATTCCTATTCACTCCAGTACTCCACTTGTGAGGTAAAACCCTAAAGGCGATCATAAAATAAAACCTGGAAGGTGATTATAGGATGGAACCCTAAAGACTATTATGGAAACCAATGCATTAATACTCCACCTATGGGATAGAACCTTGAGGACGATTATGGGATAGAACCCTGAAGACGATCATGGAAACCGATGTATCTAACTAAGCTCTTGCTGATACCATGAGGAGAATGGAACTAAAACGGTATACTCAGTCAACTTCTACTCACCAGCCCTAACTACAGACGAATGGAACTGACCATGATAAGGAGCTGTTCGCAATTGTCGACTGCTTCAAATAGTACACTTGACCACAGGGCGTACATGTTGATGTCTATATGAATCACTACTAAGTAGAAGCTTAACTCCTGGTAGGCAAACTAGCATATAAAGGTGTGCAAACTAGACTTTACTATCATCTATCATAAGTGAAGTGATAATAGGAAGACTAACGCTACATTATATCTATCGCAATAAAAGTGATAACGGGAAGGCTGACACTATATCACGTTGATCTAGTAATGAAACTGGTAGCAGAGTTGCTGGCCACTGAGGGGTGCATCATACCTAAAGAATGATATCAAGAAACTTTTACTAGTATGGATGGAAAGAAGCTATGCAACTATACATTGCTAAATGGCCAAAGCTAACTGACATACTTGCCAAACCCAATACCAATACTAACTAGAGCCAGATCTATTACATCCATTACAGTTGACTAGTGATAAAATGATCACCAGTTCGATACCTTATTTATCTTATTATACTCTAAGAGAATAATTTACTAGCCAGAAAATGGCTCATAGGCCTGGCCAGCCTATGTGAGTGAAAGATACATGTAGTACCAACCACATACACGCATATAGCACCAACTGTACACAGGCACACGGCACCGACTATATACAGGCATATGGCACTAACTACATACATACACATGGCACCGACTATATATAGGCACATAGTACTGACTGTATGCAGGCATATGATACCAACCACATACAGGCATACAGTACCAACCATATACAGACATATGGCACTAACTATATATAGGCACATGGTACCAACCACATATATGCACACCGCATTAACCATATAGATATGTTAGCGTAGGCGTCGCTGGGCTCGCGAGAGTGGCACTGGGGCGACTTCGGGATTCACGAAGGCAGTGAAGTGGACGGCAAAAGGTTATGCGAGAGCATGAAGTGAGAGTTCAACTTAGAACACCGCTAATGTCTTGATTTCTTCTAGCTATCTATTTGGCCCGTTTATATAGACTTCCGAGCTATCAACATAATATGACAATGACATGATGAATATAGATAAAATACGTAGATAAGGAGACGTAGTAGAAACATACATTAGGAAGGTCAGTAGCACCTAATGCATGTACGCATATTACTTTATAAACCATGTGCAGTTGCTAGTCTGTATGACTTATTGCTTGACACACACTTCTGTACGCGATCGCCATTTCTCGGGCCCAAAGTGTTCCATGCGTTGCCTAGTAGTGATCAGCTACATCTTCAGCACATGGCTTATATGGAACTGGCGGTGCTTCTCGGGGCAGTATCCCGTAAGTCTTACCTTAGCCGTAACATCACCCCCGTTTTAGAGCTTTTTTGCCCTGAAAAGCTTCTAAACGATCCAAGACCTACTCGGTTGGGTCAGTGTATGTTTTGTATGGCTAAGAGTGTCGGCGTACCCTATGCACTGAGTACTGGTATTCATTGTAAATACAATGGCTGATGGTAAGACTGGTGTGTCCTGCACTCATATCATTCAGTGTTAGCCATTAAACCACTTCTCTGGTAAAACCCTGTAGGAAACCCATGAGAGCGTGGAAGGTATAACACCTACATGAGATTCTAGCCCACGTAGCTAGACCTCATTCCCAAATAATGCCCATTATTGGTACGTTGGTTGCACTGCCTCATAGACTCATGTCTTTAGGCTTTCGTGGGTGCTTATCATGGAATTCTTTGACGGATTCCAATGAGCATTGTAGGTTGCCAATAGGCTGCCCAAGTATCGTCATCTTCGTAGTACCCTTGCCAATGGATTCGGTATTTAAGCTGGCCCCGAACCTTGTGGCTGTTGATGACGTAGTGACATCGTAGTAGAGCTCTTGTTCGTCATCGTCAAGGTCTATGTTGCCATGTTCTTGGAGGCTAATGTGAATGGCTATGTGGTCGCATGCCTTGAGGCAGTTCAAGTTCGGTTGTTTCCCGATTAGCCAGTCCTCTGCTGCCGGTGAGGCGAGTGTGTGGTCATCCGAGATGTGTAGTGTTTTGGGTTGAATCCGTATAGCCTTTCGAGGGTATGTAGCCATGGGTAGACGTCATCGAAGTGTTGTGTGCATACTCGGCTCATGGTAGCCAAGTAGCTCAGCAGTTTTGTCTATCCTGACAGAAGATGTATAGGTACTACTTGAGAGTTTGTATTGCTTGCTCTGACAGTACGTCAGTTTGTGAATGGTAGGATATGGATAGCCGGAGTTTGATGTTGGGCTGCTAGTTAATTTCCTTTCAGCATGCGGAGGCGACATCTGTAGAGGTACAGGTTGTTTTGGTCGGTACGTATCGCTGGATCTTGGTAACACGGTTCGTAATGATGAGGATCGTGTTGTCGCCCCCCAGTTCCAGTAGTTCTCTGACGAAATCCATAGCCTTTAGCGCCAGTAGTATTTGCTAATTGCTGTCCCAGCCCGTGCGGCTACCATCCCTCACTTGAGTATGCCAGAATTCCTGTCGCATATTTCACTCAAGTGCCGTGGTACCTGTTCACTTGGTTCACCAGGGTACAGCGCCATATATTGTCTAGTTTGGACCCTTAGCACGCCAGGTTACTTCCGGACTTATAGCCTATATACGGTCATTGCCACGTGCCTGTATGCGGTCGGTGCCACGTATGTGTATGGTCGGTGCTGATGCGGTCGGTGCCGATGCGGTCAGTGCCGATATGGTCAGTGCCGATGTGGTCGGTGCCGATGCGGTCAGTGCCGATGCGGTCGGTGCTGATGTGGTCAGTGCCGATGCGGTTAGTGCCGATACGGTCAGTGCCGATGCGGTCAGTGCCGATACGGTCAGTGCCGATGCGGTCAGTGCCGATACGGTCAGTACCGATGTGGTCAGTGCCGATGCGGTCAGTGCCGATGTGGTCGGTGCCGATGCGGTCAGTGCCGATGCGGTCAGTGCCGATGCGGTCAGTGCCGATGCGGTCAGTGTCGATGCGGTCAGTGCCGATGTGGTCAGTGCCGATGCGGTCAGTGCCGATGTATCTGTATTCAGTCGATGCCATACGCCTTTCACTCACATAGGCTGGCCAGGCCTATGAGCCATTTTCTGGCTGGTAAATTATTCCAGTGAGGCATCGAACCGAGCAACAGATCTGACTCCAGTTTGGCATTGGTATTGGGTTCGGCAGGCATGTCGGTTAGCTTTCGCCTTTTGGTGACGTATGTTTGCATAGCTTCTCTCTATCTATTCCGGTAGAGGTTCCTTGATATCACTTCTTGGGTGTGATGCACCCCCCTAGTGGCACGTGACCTCTGGGTCTTCCTCAATGGGGTCGCCGTTGGTGAGTAGTTGCCCATCTTTTAAGAGCTGGATTTCCGGATCTGCCGGTTCATCACCGGATCGACGCGATATGGTGTCGGCTTTCCCATTATCGCTCCCTTGCAATAGATGGTAGTAAAGTCCAGCTCGCACATCTTTATGTACTGGTTTGCTTGCCGGGAGTTAAGCTTCCACTTGGTGGTGATCCGTATAGACATCGACATGTACGCCCTCTAGCCAAGTGTACCATTTGAAGCAGTCGACGATTGCGAACAGCTCCTTGTCATGGTCAGTTCCGTTTGGCTGTGGTAAAGGCTGGTGAGTGGAAGTCGACTGGGTGTAGTGTTTTAACTCCGTTCTCCTTGTGGTATGGGGAGAGAGTGCCGGTGAGGGCTTGGTAAGATGCATCAGTTTCCCTAATCGTCTTCAGGGTTCTATCCCATGATCGTCCTCAGAGTTCTATCCTATAGGCGGAGTACTGATGCATCAATTTCCATAATCGTCTTTAGGGTTCTATTCTATGATCGCCTTCAGGGTTTTATCCCATGATCGCCTCCAGGGTTTTATCCCATGATTGCCTTCAGGGTTTTATCCTATGAGCGGAGTACTGGGGCGAATAGGAATGCTTGCTTGAGTTCATCGAATGACTGCTATTGTACATCAACCCCATGAAAATGGTACATTGTCCATGAGGGAGGTAAGCAGTTCGCTCTGGCGGCGGTAATGGTTCTTGATGAACGGTGTAGTAGTTGGCCAGTCGGCAATGCTGTTAAGCTTGTGGCCATTAATGGCATGGCCAAGAAAGACTATCTCCTGTACGGCTAGTCCGTGGTCAAGTGGTAGTTGTAGGACCTGTTCCACGGTCATACTACCTCAACGGTATCCTTCCAGGATTTCGTCCATCATCTCCTGAAACTCGTCGATGCGAGTTCAGAAGCATAACGGTATATTCGAACAGCTTTCATCACCTGACTTGATTCGAATGAGGCGTTTTTAAGGTCGAACGGGTGAAGTGTTCATCGCCGGAGATCTTTTCCAGAAGGTCTGGTATGAGTGGGAGGGGGTACCGATTCGGTACCATGATCTTGTTGGGTCCCTTCTGCAGGGCTTCATCTTCCCATGCCATTGGGTACTTCAGCATGAGGGTCGTTGAGTGGGATCTCGTGATACCCGGATCGGTGGGGTGGTAGTCTGGCTGCTTGCTTCTCAAAGAACACTTGAGCGTAATGTTCATAACGTTCGCACTAATGATTAGTAGTATATCGCCCTTCTTCTAGCGATTCCTTCAAAAATCCGAAACAGAAACAGGTGGCAGGAACAGAAACAGGCGGTAGTAACAGAAACAGGCGGAAGAAACAGAAACAGAGACAGATGACCGAGGGTAAAACAATTTCATCATAAGGAACAACAGAATCAAGGGAATCATGAACCAAACGCCAGTTTTTTGCCATTATCAGAGAGACCTTTCCTTCCCAACTAAAATAATTCCAATAACACTTCTCTATTCCCAATATCCAGACATTCCGCATCAAAATCAAAGCAGTACTAGAAATTACATTACCTGATTTATTCCGAATGCCGGAAAACACAAATGCAGTATTCAAAACCTTAACTCCTTCTAGGGAGCTCCTATCTCCTTGCCGTACGTTTACGGGTCCTTCCAATGGTGCTTTGGGTGTCCCTTATTTTTTCCTGAATTGTCATGGGCTGACTTCCTCATTCATGTTAAGCTCGGTAATGTAGACAGTGAGTCTCTCGGTAGTGGTCGTTCTTCTAGTCGATGTTTGCACGGTCGTTCAGTTCGTCTCCTAGGGTTTGGACTACCTGTTTCTATTGTTTGACCTTGGAGGGCTGTTCAAAGTATTCTTCCACCGAGAGGAGGAAGTCTTCCAGTTCATTCTGCTTGCCGGAGAATGATCTCGGCTGCTTCACCTTAGGCGGAAGTGAGCGAGACCTTGAGCGGGGCTGGTGGTAGCGGCAGCAGCGGGACTCTGAGAGGCTGTAGGGCTCTGAGCAGCGGCGGGACTCTGAGTAGTGGGACTCTGAGTGACGGCGGGACTTCCGAGCAGCGATGGGAGTCCGAGCGGCGGCGGGACTCCGAGCGGCGACGGGACTTCCGAGCGGCAATGGGACTCCGAGCGGTAATGGACTCTGAGCGGTAGCGGGACTCCGAGCGGCTATGTGGCTGTCTCCAAGCGGCTGCATGAGGGTTTCTAACAGCGGGAAGCTTACACGTAGGACGTGTGGGTTGTTTATGCCGTTTCCACAGATTTTCCGAACATCGCGACATCTGTCATCGGTGAGGAGGGGTATGCTGGGAGCAGTTGCAGTACTGGGAGAGGCGGGAAGGGACCGTTGGAACTCCATTGGTAATGGGAGAACAGAAAAGAAAAAGAATAGTTAACGAGCGGTGTAATGTTAGCGTAGGTGTCGCTGGGCTCACAAGAGTGGCACTGGGGCGACTCTGGATTTATGAAGGCAGTGAAGCGGATGGCAAAAGGTTATGTGAGAGCATGAAGTGAGAGTTCAACTTAGAACACCGCTAGTGTCTTGATTTCTTCTAGCTATCTATTCGGCTCGTTTATATAGACTTCCGAGCTATTAACATGATATGACAATGACATGATGAATATAGATAAGACATGTAGATAAGGAGACGTAGTAGAAACATGCATTAGGAAGGTCAGTAGCACTTAATGCATGTACGTATATTACTTTATAAACCATGTGCAGTTGCTAGTCTGTATGACTTATTGCTTGATATACACTTCTGTACGCGACTGCTGTTTCTCGGGCCCTAAGTGTTCCATGCATTGCCTAGTAGTGATCAGCTACATCTTTAGTACACGGCTTATATGGAACTGGCAGTTCTTCTCGGGGCAGTATCCCGTAAGTCTTACCTTAGCCATAACAGTACCGTCATCATTTGTCTTGGCTCTCCTTCTAGTGGATGTACTGCTAGACATTTCAAATGTTGAATCAAGTTTGGTAGTAGATGAGAGGAAAAGAAAAGAATAATGAGGAGCAGACAGAGACTGAGTGGAATGGGTAGAGTACAAGAGAAAAAATAGAGGATAATGAATCAAAGAAGCTATATATCACTTGATATACCCTTCAGTTTCTCTTATGTCCATTAAAATCCTGCTATCGGTATATATATTCTCAGTCTGGGGACAAGTCAGTAGGCATCCTTAGTTGGAAGTTCATAAGATCCTATCACCGTGCATTGTATCAGTGGGCCGGCACGCTTAGTCCTCGCAAGAGAAGCTCATGAGATTGTATCACCTGTACATTGTGTCAGTCTGCCGACGCACTGGGTTCTTACAAGGGAAGTGTGCAAATGTTCCATGCACTTGTTGATTAAGCTCTCAATTCAAATTACTATGAATATGGTACTCGTTTAGAAAGTATTGGAATAGCTTCAATGAGCGAGTATTTATCATAGCCAGAAAGGGAAGTAAATGTCATAGGCGAAAGAGACAGGTAATGTAGAAGTAGAAGGAATAAAGAAGACAGACAATAGAGAAATAGAAAACGTAAGATAAAATAAAAATAAAAACAAAAATAAAAAAAACACGAATACAGATAACAAATTTAAAATTAAAGACATTCTATTCAAGTCAGTCAACCTATCTACAGTGTCGGACTGCCTTTGGCATACAGTCGCAATCCCACTCTAGGACTGGTAATTACGTAAATTACACAGAAAAAACTTGCTTTCAGTACTAGGTCAAAGCAAGAATAGGGGAAAACAGCGAAAGGGAATAAAAAAGAAAGACAAAAATAACACATTCTAAAATCAAGACATTCAACATGAAACAACCCAGCTGCCTATCCTCAGCATTGAACCCCTCCCATATGATATTTCCTTTACTCTAAACTAATTATGGAGTAATTCACAACGGTCTATCCCATGCATTTCGTTTAGTACAAATCAATGAGTGCAAAACTGAAAAACTAACAAGGAACAACTTACTATGTGATCCAGCAATAGCATTATCTTGCTGCTGTTCAGCAACAGCAAGTCGCAGCTTTTGTTCGGTCTCCCGTCTTTTCTTGCATGCATCAATGAGAAGGGCTTTGAATACTTCATATGCTCGGTCATCATTGCGTGCCAAGAGAGTTTTGGCAGATCTTTTGAATCCAACTATTCTCTTGGCTTTGTCCTCTAATTTATCTTCCTGTCGCTTACCTGTAATATTATTAGTAACACAATAGTTTTTTAGAGCACTCCTTCATGCGGTATATTCCGCATCCTTATCTTCCCATCCCAATAGCGCTTTGGAGTTGGATATTTCGTCCTTTTTGGTAACCATTTTTCCTGCCGTGTGGGGTCAGATAACTGATGCACCGGATATTTAGCCCTATTTTGGGAATAACTCAAAGGAGCGATTACCTCTGTTGCACGATATAAACGCTGTGAATTAAAATTGAAGTACTGTCGTACTCACAATTTACAGGAGTTTAGGTCCTCAATCATACTCAACGTCGGATTATATACCTAGAGTTCTTTTCGAAAGATGCCACAGAACCTAGAATAACAGTAGTTTGGTTCTGATATGCACTTGAGAATTGCCTCGTAGGTAGATCGAACAATTAATTGTTTGCTTGTTTTAGAGTATACAAAAACATGGATTCTGGTAATGTTTATCTCGAATCCTCATGGCCATTCTAAATACATAGAACAAAGCAACAACTCTATCTATTTAATAGACCCCAGACTATCATGGCCATTACCTGAATCAACGATCTATTTCTAACATTCTGATACAAGAACTATATGAATCTTGATCTCGGTTTGATCCGATGGCCTCCTGCACTAAAACATGCCTGAATTATGATGCCGCGCTGGAACGTACTTGCCTTCGGATGTGTTCTGGAAGACATCCGATTGCCACACTAGATCACACTGACCTCAGGACGCATTCTGGAAGACACTGGATCCAGAGCATCGGATTGGACCAGAACGCTGGGATTCACCCCTGACATGTATGTACTAATCTTGGACTATGCCCAGGTAGTTTAAGCACCATGTCAGGGTTCTAATCTCAGCAAAGCTTGCCTGATGATTATGTACCGCCTCTTAGGCCAGGGAGTCTGGGCATGAGAACAGATTTTCCACTGATTTCTTATGCTTAATTTTTCTAAAAAAAAAAAAGACTACAGCTTTCCACTTCAATCTTTTGGAAACTTCAACCCACACTCTCACGAAGCACTTGGCATACAAATTCTACAACTGACGCGAAAGGTCCACTACTCAATAGTATGGGTCTTTCACCTTCCATTATAGCCCCTTGACTGAACTCTTTATCCAGAAATGAATACTACTAAAACCTGTTGTCTATATTTTTCCAAGCTTTATAGCTGTGCTAGTGCTTATGCGAACACTTGTGCAAGAAACATCCTGAACACAGATGGAAGCCTACATCTGAGCGAACAAATGTCTTCACATGCAAGCGACGGTGTTCCGATGCCCTGAGTTTGTCAAAAAATGCCAAACTCTGGAAAAGGGATGGGAAGGATGAAAACAGACTGGAACATGTGATTCAACAAATCCATTCAGCCTATCCCGACTTTGAACCCCACAATCCTGAAACCTCTATGGATGATGGCTCAGATTTTGAGGAAATTCACTTCAACAATCTCTCCCCACTAATGAGGGGGATAACTTGGGGAATGTATCCTCTGACACCGCAAGTCAGACTTCCGCTTCCCTTCCATTAAGATTTGTGAAAGGACACTCCCCTTTCCTTCCGAATACAAAGCTGGAGTTCCATTACGCCAGCATATGTTTCGTCACCCCCGGAATGCCTCCTCCAATATTTTCCAACCCTTTACGAATGCTCTAGACTACAAGCTTGCTCGGTTCTTTCAAACATCCGGGATTTCCAGATTTCAACCTAGAGAAGATTTATTCCTAAAACTTATCGCAGAAGAGTACCAACTTGCAGATCTTGTATCTGCTATGCGCGCATATTTGCAGGAACTAATCCAGACAGATTCCAATATCAAGCGTCTGCTGAGTGGCCCTGCGGAGCTATTTACAGCACTGCAAATTCCGGTACCTGACCTTCAGTGATAATGACTTTATTTTGCATCATATTCGCTGTACTGGAAGGCAAAAATTCTGCAAGTGAGCACTAAGAGCAGATTGGGCCTAGGTAGAGATGGGAAGGCGTACTAATGCTACGCTGAAAGGTAAGCTTCCAGGCAGGATTGAAGCATTTTTTAAACTTTTCGACCATCAAACAGGTAATACTTACCGTTGTGTATATGTTTCTCTACTTTAATGTGTTAGGAAAGGGAGGTATGAAGGTCCTGAAGGTATGCCTAAAGTTCGCGTGCCGATGCCAGCGAACAAGCGGGTGATACCCATTCCCAGTATCTCTGGAATGACTCATCTAATCCCAATAGAGCTGGACTCGCAGTGGTATGTAAATAATCAGATAGATTTGGCTACTTGGCAGGACATATATCAGGTGGATGAAATGTAATTAGTTCGGACAATAAATCGTGTATCATGTAGCATTTTAAAGGATCTGATAGCATCAAGTGGCAGTTCATATATCGGGCGGATGAAATGTAATTAGTTCGGAGAATAAATCAGGCATCATGTAGCATTTTAAAGGATCTGATAGCATCAAGTGAACGTTCATTGGTATAGCATCCGCGCGACAGGTCGTTGCCTCATGTTGCAAATTGTAGAAGACCACATTACTATATCATAACCATTATAAATTTTTTTATAGCACCTATGCCAAGAAACCATGGAGCTATAGTCGCTCCATGGTTTCTTGGTATGATGAGATACAATGGCAATGCACTTTCACAGCACAAGCACACTTTGAAAGTACAATTGTTTTTTTTTTTTTGTTTTTTTAATCACATAACCCTGCTTGTAGCACTTGGCTATGGCAGAGACCCTGGACAAGGCCTCATAGCCCGGAGACAGGCTAAACTAACTCTCTATGTACATGGCCCCCATGCGCCGTCGCCCCCGCTCTCCTAGCTTCTAGAACTTGACCCCACATTCTCCTACCTTTTAGAACTTGACCCCAGCGAAGAAATTCTCTAAAACGTCATACTCCTCCCTATTCTCCGCCTTTCTTTTCCAATCCTTCCCCATGTCGCTCTACCTCTCAAAACCTTCTGGGCGGTTCTCCTGACTTCTGCATTGGAAAGCGAGATGCTCCCCGTTTGCACCTCCCCACACCTGCACCTATCCGATTCCGCTACCCCTAGCTTCTTCAACCACTCAGCACACCTTCCTCGCTCCAGTCGCAATGCAGTGAACTTTGATGTCGCTACCCTACTCTACTCCATGACCTTTCCTCCTCCAAAGCCCTCCACTTCTCTCTTCTCCTTCCTCTACGCCTTCACCCTCTGACGTACCCCACTTCTGGTGGCCACCTCCTTCTCCTGCATCACCGTCCCCTTCTTCGCCCACTCATCCGCCTTCTCATTGCCTGCGATTCCGATGTGAGCTTTTACTCACAACAGTTTCGCATCCCCCCCCTTCCCCTTTCTTCTCGCCACTGCATTCACCACCCTTCTCACATCCTCCGTCTTTCCCTTTCCCTCCCTGCCCGCCTTCTGAATCACCATAACAGCGGCTTCCGAATCTAGACAGATCAGGACTGGGACCTCCTCTGGTGCACTCTCCAGTGCTCTTCTCACTCCCCTCACCTCCCTGTCGAAAATCGTCGTTGTTGTTCCCACTACCTCTGCCACCACTGCCGACCTCCCCCACACATCTGCCCCTACCTTGCTATCCTCGATTTTACTGCCATCTGAAAAGAAGACGGCTCTCTTCCTTCTAGCCTCCTCAATCGAGGTCTCCCATTCTTCTCGGCCCCTCTTCTTCCTCCCCAGCCTCTCCGCAGTCTCCACCTCTACCACTTCACATCCTCCTCCCTATGAGATCTCCTCCCCCTCTTCTGAGAAACATGCCCACTGGCCCTGCCAGCGGTCCAACACCGTTTTATACCCATCCTTCTCTGCCAGTGTCCACTGCACCCCCCAGTCTCTCCAGTTTCTTGCCTCCTTCTCTCTCTCCTCACCCTCTCCAAAGTCACCCATGCAAAGCTTCGCCAGCTCTGGTGGCGCCTCCACCTCTCGGACGATCGCTCTCGCTTGTATGCCATCCAGGACTGTCTCCACATCTTCCACTCCGCAAACCGCATTCACCCCTTCCACCCCAGCACCTCTCGCCTCTCCAGCTGCTCTATTCAAAACTTGCAGCTGTAATCGCTCCATCTCCTTCTTCTACTCCTTCTGGCCTCTCCACCCGATCTCACTCCCCTACATCGCCACCAGCCTCACTATCCCTGTGTATGCCTGCCGCCAGCTCCATGGTGACATCCCCCAGTCCCGGTTTCCCAGTCCTGAGAGTGCTCCCGCCAGCCTCCTCGCCCTACTCAGCCTATTTCGCCAATGCGTACTGAAGGTCAGCCTCTCATTGAAAATGACTCCCAGCCACTTCAGCATCTCTCCCTCCTTCTTCCACCTCTTCCCCACTCCAAAAGTTATCATCTCCCACTTCGACTCCTCCAGCAGGATCTGATCTTCTTCCACCACCTCTGCCATTACCACCTTCACTTTCTACCTGAGCCGCCCCATATCCCAGTACCCATGCAAGTCCAGGATCGTTGCTGCCAGGTCGTCGACATACGATGGCACTTCTACCTCCGCCCCCATCACCACCCCCTCAGCCTTCTCTCTATCTTCTCAATGGTGGGAGCCATGCAGATTAGGAGGATGACCGGTGACAGTGGTGACCCTTGTGGAACCCCACATTCGACCTGCCCCTCCCTTTCTCCTCGCCATCCCACCACACTCTGAACTCCCTGCCTCCCATAAACTCCTCCAGCCACCTCCGCTTCTTTCTTACCCCCTCGCTCCCTCTCTCCTCAATCCTTCCCAGGACCACCTCCTTCCTCATAATGTTAAAGCCTTCTTCTCCGCCGTCACCCACGCTGCTCTTCTCCCCCTGTACAGACACCTCTGTACCTTTGTCACCGCCCTTGCCATCGTCTGGATTGCATTCCTCCCCTTGCGTGCTCCCAGCTGGAGCCTGTGGAAGAGTCGGTCTTCTTTCTGCAGCCTGCTGGCTATGACTTTCTCCCCGATCTTCCCAATACAATTAATCAGGTTGATTGGTCTCCAGGCTTTCGCCGTCTTGATGTCCTTTCCCGGCTTCGGTATTATGACAATCCTCATCTCTCTCCACTCCGCCGGGGTCCTGTTCCGGATCCAGTTTTCGGTGATCTCCCTCACTAACTCATCTCCTATGGGAGTCTTCAGGGCAGCTTTGATCAATCGGTATCTGATTCCGTCAGATCTCGGTGCCGAATTGTTTTTGATACCCTACAACGCAGCCCTTACTTCTCCTTCCACCCTCTCCCTCTTCCTCTTGTCCCCCTCCCCCTCTGGTTCCCCCTCCCCCTCCTCCTCCCCCGCCTCTGCCTCTCCTTCTTCCCTCCACACAAAATTCCTCTCCACTAGCGTCCTCACCTTCTCTCCATCCCCCTCCAAGTCCCTCCTCTCCTCATCTTTCAACCTTCTCATCCTCTCCTTTCCTCCGAAAGGGTCCTTCGCCACCCTTACCACCCTCCACGGGTTGCTGTACCCTTCCTCTTCCATGAACTCCCTCCAGCACTTCTTCTTCTCCTCCTGGATCTTCCACTTCATCCTTTTCACTGCTGCCTTCCACCCCCTTATCACCATTATGAACCATAGAGCAAAGTGCGTGTCGGGAGCTTTCAGGAAGTTATCTGTCAATTACCGGATATCCCAACGTGCAAAGCCAAGTGTTTAGTGCTATGACGCAGTATGAAAGTGTATATATGTCAGGATGCTAGGGATAATTTATGAAGTATTGGGACGCCAGAGATAATTCATGAGACGTCGGGACGCCAGAGATAATTTATGAAGTATCGGGATGCACTAATACATGAGATATATCCAATTGTCATGACGCTGCGCCCGGGTCTCAGGACGTATTTTCATTGTTGCTGATGATCATGTTATAGCCTTCTGAATCCAGTAGTTCTCCGACAAAATCTATAGCTACTTCCTTGAAGGGCTTAATTCCAGTTGGCATTGGTATTAATTGAGTTCGATCAGCATGCTGGTCAGCTTTTACCTTTTGGCATGTTGCATAACTGGTGATATATATTTATGTAGCTTCTTTCCATCCATCCTAGTAGAAGTTTCTTGATATCATTTCTTGGATGTGGTACACCCCCTAGTAGTCCACGACTTCTGAGTTATAGCACTATTTCATGACTGCTAGTCTGTGTTCTTCTGGTACTACCAGAAGACTATTTTTTCTTTCCCAATCCTTGATATCAATACCTTCCAACTCTGGGTCCTCCTCAACGAGGTTGCTATTAATGAGTAATTGCCCATCTTTTAGAAGTTGGATCTCTAGACCTGCAAGTTTATAACTAGTTTAATGTGATATAGCATTGGCCTTCCCATCATTACTTCCCTTGTAGTAGATAATAGTAAAGTCCAGCTTGCACATCTTTATGTACCAGTTGACTTGCTAGGAGTTGAGCTTCTGCTTAGTAGGAAAGTATTTAAGGCTGTAGTGATTCAGGTATACATCAATGTATACCTCCTGCAGCCAGGTGTACCATTTCTTAAAGTAGTCGATGATTGCCAACAGCTCTTTGTCATAGATAGGATAATTTTGTTCGGCTGGATTGAGAGCTTATAAGTAGAAGTCAACTAGGTATAATATTCTGGTCCCATTCTCCTCATGGTATTGGGAGAGAATGCCAGTAAGGGCTTGGTTAGATGCATCAGTTTTTATGATTGTTTCCAGGGTTCTATTCTATGGGCACAATACTAGGGCAGATATGAATACTTGCTTGAGTTCATTGAATGACTGCTGTTACGTATTATCCCATGAGAATAGTATATTACTTGTGAGAAATGTGAGTGGTTTAGCTCTAGCACTGTAGTTTTTGATGAAGTGGTGGTAATAATTGGCGAAGCCTAGAAACTTCTGGACTTCCTTTTTCTTGGTTAGTATTGGCTAGTCGGCAATGGTACTGAGCTTATGGGGGTCCATCTTGATTTCCTTCCTATTGATGATATGGCTAAGGAAGGTTATTTCTTATATATGAAATTCAGACTTGGCTAGGTTTATAGCCAGTCCATAGTTGAGTAGTAGTTGCAGAATCTGTTCCATGATCCTTTGGTGTTCAGCTTCAGTCCTTCCACCATAAATCAAGATATCATCCAAGTACCATACTACCCTATCAACATTCTTTAGGATTTCGTCTATCATTTCTTGAAAACTCACCAGTACATTGATAAGCCCAAAGGGCATAATGCTATATTCGAACAGGCCCTTCTTGATCTTGAAGGTAGTCTTTTATTCATCACCTGACTTAATTCAGATGAGATAGTAGCCATTCTTAAGGTCTAATTTAGTAAAGTATTTACCACTGTGGGTCTTCTCCAGAAGGTCTGGCATGAGTGGAAGGGGGTAATAGTTTGGTACTGTAATCTTATTAAGTCTCCTATAGTTCACACATAAATGGAGTGAGCCATCCTTTTTTCGGATGAATAATATTGATGTACCAGTGGTGGATCTTAAATATCTAATCTTGCTGATAGGTAGATGCTCTTCCAGATACCTCTATAGAGCTTTATCTTCCTCTCAGGTGGTCTTGTATATTGGGCCATTAGGTACTTTAGCATTAAGGTCATTGAGTGGGATCTTATGGTCCCAGGATCGGTGGGGTAGTAGTCTAGCTGATTTACTCTGAACACTAAAAAATACAAATGTAGTATTCAAAACCTTTGTCCCTTCTTCCAGGGAGCTCCTATCCCCCTAGCATATATTTACGAGTCTTGCCTAATCTTTCTAACCCAATTTACTTCTCAGAGATAAAGACATAATAGAAGCAGATACATTACAGTTGATAAGTGCTTGGATCTTGATACCAGATGGCTGGAAGAGAATATCTGTAGCAAGGAGAGGTGTGTGTTCCGAGGACTGCCCAATAGTGCGTTGAGAGTCTCCTATTCGTTTTCCGACTCGTTGTGTACTGACTCTCCTTCAGAATTAAGTTCGGTTATCCACAGGTAACCCTTATCCATGCACTGCCACTTATGAGGTTTCTCGATTTACTCCTCCAGTGCCTTGATAGCTCCTTGTTCTTTCTTGATAGGGGCTTTGCTGTCCTTCTTTCCTGACTCTTTCTTATATATCCAGCCCATAAAATACTCATGGGTCCTGTAATTGGAGGCACTGTATTTTATGCAGTGCCCCTTCTTAGACTGTTCATCCTTTACTCGAGAGGGAATGAAGTCATGGTTCTTAGAGTTTTCCACTGTGTATCCCTCAGCTGATTGGGTGAGGCAACGGGAGGATACTAGGGCAGTTGAGCCGGGTTGGGAACGCTTATTAGTAGCAAACTTTTGGGAGGAGGAGTAAGAGGACTTGGAGGCATAGGTGGCAATAGATACAGCTTTTTCCTTCCATAGAGACCAGTTGATCATAGCCTCTAGGTACCCTACCATATGGTTTGCAATTATGGTGTCGACATTCTTTATGACGAAGCCAATTAGGACCTCATCTTCTAAGCCTGCCAAGAAGTTCCATTCATCAATGTTGGTGAGATAGGAGCGGATATCGTTCGCTTGGCAAGTGTTGTGAATCTTTCGAGCCTTCTCAGCTTTATCTTGTTTGTCCTAGTATTGCCTCTTGAATTACTCAACGCATTGTGTCTAGATCTATTCTGTATTATGATGGCGCCTCCACCATGTCTTTGTAGACTCTTTCAAGTAATGGGAAATCATCCTGTTCTTAGTTCTATCATTCTCAACATTACATACCTCAAAATACTCTTCTATTGAGAAGAGGAAGTCTTCCAGTTCTTTGGGCTTTCTGGCAAATGATTTTGGCTGCTTTACCTTAGGCGGAGGTGAGTGGGACCTTCAGTAGGACTGGTGACGGCGCCGGTGAGACTCTGAGCAGCTACATAAGAGTCTCTGATTTTGGTTATTTAGTAGTGGTGGAGGGTTCTGCTGTTACTATAGGACTATAGTGACCTACTGGGTTAATGCATTTATATAAGTAATTAATATAGTTAGTTGTGTCCCTATTTCCTATGACATTGTTGTCCTGAGCATTTCTAATCTATCAATCCGGGCTTGAGCTTCAGCCTCAAATTGTTTGTCTACTAGGTCAGCAAGGGTCTTGAAATTGATATTTACTAGCTCCTTAAAGTCTGTGATGTCTTGTTGCCTGGTATGTAACTATTTATTTCGGAGATTGGCTGTATCAGTCATTGCTATTTCGGTACTGGATTTCGCCTACTCTATTCTTTGTTCTAAGCTTTCCTTTACACAGCTTGCTTCTTCCACAAATACTTTCATGAACTGGCTACTGAGCCTTGATGGGGAGAGGTATGCTTATTGTTTTCCTTTAGATACCTTCAGTAGTGCTATAGATTTGCTTTGCGGAAATACTTCTGACAGCAGGGAGCTCATATGTGAGGCATGTGGGAGTGATTGTATGAATGTGGAGAGGTGTGCTACCTGTAGCAGTCCCGTAGGTAGGAACTGCTCTTGTATGATATGTTAACTTGGAGGCGAATCCTATCTTTCGATCTAGCATGGAGCTGTATATGAAATTCACCATAGTTGGTCATCTCTAGACATCACAACATCTTGGCCATCATTGGTGAGGAGGGGCTATGCAGTTTCTACAGATTCTACCTCCTCAGAGGTATGCTTGCTTTCTGACTCCTGAGGTATATGCTAAGAATGATTGGAGTATTGGGAGAGTTGGAAGAGTGATCGTTGAGGCTCTATTACTTATCAGGTGTAAGAAAGAAAAGAAAAAAGTAGTAACAGCAGTGTAATATTAGCATAGGCATCACTGGGCTTACGAGAGTGGCACTGAGGTAACTACGATTCTGTGAAGGCAGCGAAGCGGACAGTAAAAGGTTATACAAGAGTGTTAAGTGAGAGTTCAACTTAGAACACCGCTAGTGTCTTGATTTCTTCTAGCTATCTATTCGGCCCATTTATATAGACTTCCCAGCTATCAACATGATATAATAATGATATGATGAATATAGATAAGACTACATAGATAAGGAAACGTAGTAGAAACATGTATTAGAAGTAGTAGTAGCAGCAACTAATGCATATGCATATATTAGTATTAATTATTAAGCAATGTGTAGTACTGTCATATGACTTACTGCTTGATACATACTTTATTAGCCACCTGCTGATCCATGGGCCTGAAGTGAATCTCCGCATTGCCTAGTAGTGATCAGTCACATCTTTAGCATATGCCTTATAGTAATTTGGGCAGGAGTTCCAGGTATTTCCCATAAGTCTTACCTTAGCCGTAACATCCCCTAAAAAATACTTACTCTTCTTACTATTCTTTAGTCATATATAGTTCTTCTACTTCACAAAGTTTAAAGTGCCTAGCCTTAATATGTTCTAAGGATTTAGCATAGTTTAGTTTAACATAGCCTAACTCCCAATAAATGTATTGCTGATAACTAGCTAACTAGATTATGAATAATAGTATATTATAGTCATATCTTTCATTACTTCTATTAAAATAGATTGGCTTCTTATGAACCTTCCCAGTATCATCGATGAGGGCCATTTGGAGTTTTATAGTATATTCAGTTCTAGTATTAGATAGAAGTACTCTACTAGCTCCTCTGATCTTAATAGGGCTTTTTTTTTGATGTATAGGACTAGTAGTTTATTGGAGAGTATTATTGTTTCTGCTCTAATGTTGATACATATCCTGATTATTATAGATTTCTGGATACCATTTTTTTTCTATTTTAGCTTGGCTTTACAGATAATTAATTTCTTTACTAGAAGTCCTTTAAGAATTGAAGGAGGAGTGAGGCCAACTAGAAGAGTAGGAGAAGGGGCAAATACTTTATTGACTAAGATCTGCCTCTCTAGTTTTCTAACTCAGATTCATTAAGAACAGTAATATAGGATACTAAAGTATGAGCTTGCATTCTAGCAAAGTCTTCTTTATTCTCTTATTTAATCTTTCTTACTTCCTTTTTATCCTTCTTCTTATCATCTTCTCTCTCTCTTTTATTACCCAACTAGTTGATCTACTAGATTATCTTTCATTTCTTCACTATCTCAATAGCCACACATTTGCTGAAGATGTATCCCTTTTATCTATAGTGAGAGCATTTTCTATTAGCTTTCTATTTGACACTGAGTTCTTTAGAGAAGCTGAGAAGATATAAGTTAGACTTAGAGATTATAAATTCTATACTGTCTTTCTTCTTGTCTATAGATTCTTTCCTCTTTAAATAGCTACTAGGTTTATTACTACTACTATGATCTACAACTTGTGTTATTTACTTATCTCATATACCAACTGCTATTATATATTTGCACTAGTCATTAAGCGATTTATTGAGTACTTCTAACTGTATAAGGAAGAATTGAGTAATGTTTCTTTGCAACCCTTTGACTACCTTGTCCTTAAATATTTTATTATTATAATTGGAGAGGTAGTTTATTTTCTTCATGGCATTAATATAGTCTATAATTTTGTACTTCTATATATAGGTATTGAGTTTATCTCATATTTGCTACTCTTACATGTAGATTCCTATTTCCTCTGCCAAATTATCTATCTATTTCTCTAATATAGTATCTCTCTAAACCCTTGAACCCATATACATATATTTGTTTTGGCTATACTATTCTGCTATCTCTTTAGTTAAAAATTGGGATATATATAGAATTTGAGTATCTTCTTCAATAAAGGTTCAGTAGTACTCTTAAAGGTATACTAAGTCCATTACTTTAGACTTCTATACTTGTAGTTCATCTAGGTTGCTATCCCAAGTTCTTAGAGTTGGGAGATGAGTGAATAGGATATACTAGCCAGTGGGTTTAGGTTTAGGTAAATCCTATCATTTGGTTTTATACTTACCTTTCTTTCTTGAAGGAGGAGATAGTGGTAGTTAGATAGAGAGGATTGTAGTTACTGTTTATGCTGGAGATGGTAATCTAGTTAGCAGTCGAGATAGTGAGAGTATGACCTCTAGAGCTACTACTTTATCTTATAGTTCTTTATTCTAGTTTTTACAGAAAGTAATTTCTACTTCTAAGACTGTTATTTATTCTTAACCAGCTCTAATAATACCTTTTTGGGCTATGATTTTTTCTTCTAGCCCTTTTTTCTTAGTCTTTTCTTTATTAAGAAGAATCTTAGTATCCTGTAATTGAGACTCCAAGGCTATGACTATTAATCTTTTCTTGTCTAGGGACTTAATAATAGTAGTATTTGTATTCTTAATATACTTTATTTCTATATTCTGAACCTTCTTCTTTATTCCCACTTCATACTTAAGTTTAGTAGTCTCCATTTTGAGTCAGTAATTCTCCACTACTACTAGAACTGTTGCCTCATATTTAGCTTTTTCCTTAGTTAACTGTTTTTAAAGCTTGATTTTCTAAGCTTGGGCTTTAGCTTAGATTTGTACTTTATAATATTGCTTATACTTATTAGTATTAACTCTGAGTTAATTCTGAAGATCAATGAATTGCTATTTAATGAATTTAACTTCTAGTTCTTCTTTTCAGTCTATATCCATTTCTACTGGTAATAATTCCAGAAAAGGATAAGTTGTCTCTATTCGAGCTTTCTCAATTTCTTCAGCTATAGTTTCCCTAAGCTATGAACTTATATTCCAAGCCTATAAGTTAAACTGAGTGATTCATATATTAATATGGCCTGGGTCTACTGCCTTTAGGATGGAAAGTAGGAGAGTAATCTTTTCTTATCTTTAAAGAACTAGTAGATCTAATGACTTTTATTGGACTTTAATCTAATCTAGTTTTCTGGCATCCTTAATATGTATTTGGTATATATAGGATTTTATCTGTGGCTAGAGTTCTGGCCTCAGTATGGTGGTAAGAGCTGACTATACAGCTTCAGCACTGAGTGAAGAGTCCACTTTATCTTTAGATCTATATAAAATTAGTTCATTACTAATGGATAAGAGTTTTAGGAGTTTAGGAAAGCTATGGGATGCTATTGTTAGTTATTTATAAGGTTGTAGTGAAACAAGATCTAACAAATATAGTATTATGGAATATATTAAGGGTAAGCCATTTACTAAATAGCTAAATATATTATAAAATATAATTAAATATAAGATATAGAAAATAAAGTAGTTAAGGTAGTAAGAAAGCTTTATATTTATTAAGGTTGAGTTCCAGGTCCTTGCTCTTCTAACTCTAGTAGATCAGGCTTCAATTTATATAAAATATAGTTCTTTAAAGCTGTTAACAAATTCAGCTTAAAAGGATTCCAAAGATTAAGCTAAACTCTGAAAAGTACTAAGTTATAACCTTTCTTTTTAACTAACCCTTACAATAAATTCTAAGATAACAAATACAAGAACTTGAAATCTCTAATACAGACCTCTATCTAAAAATACTATTATAACTCTGATTATGATATATAAACTAATAGTAAAAAAAAGATAAGAAAAGGTTATTATATAACAAATAGTATAATAGGAGCTAGTAGAAGAGTTAGTAACCAAGATTGCTAATCTTAGTAGTTACTTATATCTTAACTGAAGAAGTTCTACTACCATGAACCTAACTAGTATCAGATTAGCTAAACTTCCAACTAGTAGGCTTTATAGTTAGTAGTACCTTTTGATAACATTTAAATAAGATAGTATTATAGTATGAAAATAGTTATGCTTATAACAACCTTAGCTAAAATTAACTATAATATCTTCAATAAGGAGATACTAGCTATAGTAGAATGTATAACAGATATCTAAAGAGAATACTTTGAAGGTACTAAACACAGTATCAAAGTCTATACTAACTATGACAATCTCTAAATCTTTAATACCATTAAGAAGCTATCTTACTATTAAGTATGATAGGTAGAAAAACTTACTCAATTTGACTGTACAATCATCTACTAAAAAGGAAAAGTAAATGCTAAGACAGATACTTTATCTAGATATAGTAACCATGCCCTTAAGAAGGGAAGTAAATAGTAAGATCAGTAAGAAACTAAGTTCTGGAAAGAAGGAATATAGCAAGAAGAGGAAGAAATTTTAACTATAAAAACAATAAAAGCTCTAAAAGTAGTAGCATTAACTAACAAATAGAGGAGCAAGCTAATTAAAGAAAAGAAAAAGGACAAATAGTATATTCAACTTAAGGAATGCATCTAGTAGAAGAACAATAATGTCAATAAATGATTTAGTATCTATAATAAACTAGTCTTACATAACAACTAGTTTATGATACCAATAGCCCTTAGACAGAAAATACTTTAAGTAAAATATAATTATCTGCTTGCCAGCTATCTCAGAATTAAAAAAACTAGAGAACTTATCAGCAGAGACTTCTATTAGCCTAATGCTTATAATGATATCATGAAATAGATTAGTACATGCTTAGAATACTAAAGAAACAAGGTATAAAGATATAAGAAATATGGCCTCTCTCACTCTTATAAGATATTATACCAACTATAGTCTTCTATTTATATAGACTTTAAGACTATACTGGTAGGCGGGCTGTACTGGCAGGTAGGTTATACTAGCAGGCAGGCTGTATTGGTAGACAGGCTATACTAGCAAGTGAGCTATACTAGCAGATAGGCTATACTAGCAGGTAGACTATACTAGTAGGTAGACTATACTGGCAGGTAGACTGTACTAGCAGGTAAGCTATACTGACAAATTACTAGCTACATATAGCTAGTCAGTTCTATAAGCTTACCGGCTATTAGCAGGAGGCAGTTACAGCTTGCTAATAGTTATAGCTTGCTGGTGGTCATAGCTTGCCAGTGGTTGTGGCTTGCTGGTAGTTGTGGCTTAATATATAGAGACTGTAAGGTATAGACTATGACATTATTCCCCTTCTAGGTACTAAACCCTTATATTAGCAAAAAATGAGTCATGTCACAATGCAGTACCTAGTGCCACAATGCACAATTTATGCCTTAAGTGCCTATCATCTTCCTGTTTTTTTCTTTCTTTCTATCTGCACCCCATGTATTTCTTATATTTGACTTCTAAACTATCTGTACCCTATATACTCTTGGTCTTCTAATTTTCCCACATTCCCACCCTATATATCAATACTGTCGCATTCACACCCTAAGCATTAAGAAATTAGATTTTGTTTCCAATTAGAGTCTCTATAAGTTCCCAAGCAGATATGACTCAGTTTATTACCTCTAACCCCTATATTGCTCTTATTCTAATAATTTTTTACTCTTCAATTATATTATTTTCATATAGCCACTTACTATGTACAGATAATTCATACCACTGCTATCGCCATTAGAGCCAGGGCCATCATCAAGGCCAGTGCCATCACCGATACTGATACCGCTACCCAAACCTACTAAAACCCAATCAAAGGGCAAAGGAAAGTTTCTGAAGAGCAAAAGAGAACTCTTGAGTCAGAAGAAAGCTTTCTAGTGTCACCTGGTAGCTACTCAGAAGGGTGCTACTACCACCTCTTCACTAGCCAAAACCGATGCCACCACTAGCGGAAAATACAGCATCATAATACACGGGATTGCCTTGCAGAAGGATTTGGAGAAGATCAAACTTTGGCTAAAAGCTGTGAATAGGGAACTGAAGAAGATAAGCAGGATTCATTGGCTAAGGAAGAGGACAATACTTAAAAAGGAGGGGAAGAAGACAAGTTCAATGGTTGTGTACTTAAGAAAGGAGATGGAGGTTGAGAAGGTTAGGTATAGTGGGTGATGGTTTAGGTCAGTCCAGTATGAGCTGGAGAGGAGACAGAAGTAGAGGATAGCAGACAACTCTCACATCACTGAGAGTTACTATAGGTATCACTTGTATATAGTTGAGATTCGATATATTGTTGTTTTTTGTTTTAGTTAACATAAGACTCTCACCATAGCCCATTGGGCAACATTCAAGTATTGATATAAAAAAAAAATAAAAGTACATTTAATTCTCGTATATTTAATTATATATGTCATTCTAAGTATATAAATCTATCCTATTATTAATAATCTACTGCCCCTCAGATTCCAATAGTACAAGATGAGCCATTCCTTCCAGATCACTTACTCTAACTACAGTATTCTGCCTTGCCACAGGAGTCTTTATATGGACTTAATGCATCCCTTCTAAGGTTCTACCTATATATTCAGTAAAACTCACATGCATTAACCTATAAGCTGTCTCTTTCCTATACAACTTGAATAATGCATTAAGTCTTCTAGGTATCTTGCCATTAAGGGCTCCCAGAGTAGCATCCGGGGCAGGCACCCTTAGCTTAACCCATACCCTGTCTGCATGTGAGTCCTTGCCCTGGAATTTTCTTAGACCAGTTGCTCTTATGTGATGCAAAATAAACCCATTGCCATCAAAAGTAGGAATAGGATGGAGTAGAGTATTAAAGAGCTCAATGGGACCTAGACAAAGACATGCTGCATCTCTTTGCGAATTCATACTATTCCTAAAAACATTCTTCTGCAAATATTTGCTTGTCAGAGATACTATATCAGGGAGGAAATATACCAATACAATATTCTAAAGAAACAGAATCTTATCCCTATCCTAACGACCGTCAAGCCTAATTGTAATGGAGTCATAGTCAAACGTATCTTAGACTTTGGACTCAGAAGACGCATGCATAAGGACTGACAATATCTCTTCAGAGACCAGTACTATTTTATTCCAAGCTTGAAGATTTAACTCTTTTATTATAAAAAATCACTGTCTAGTATGACTTTGAATAATTTGTTCAGTGGCGTTGACATGATTACTCCGATAATATACTTTTTTTAGAGCCTTATGTGAAGCCTCACAAAGTTCGGTGGAGTATTGTAGCAGTAAACCATATTTCAAAATTTGTTCTATGTAGTGGGAGAGAAGGTGGATCTTTGGAAAGTTGTAATTCGCAGCCATTTCTAAAAGGTTATTATAGAGTTCTTCTTGGTCTTTCTACTCTGCTGCGAGTATTCGCTTGAGTTGAGACCTATCTAACTCTACACCATCCCGATTTAGTTCTTACTGAGACTTCAAAAGTCTCATAGTAGATCCTGTAAGATATTTTGTACTTTTGCCAGCTCTATACTTGAGAAACACTTCCTTGGTATTATGAAATCACCAGAAGTAATTGCTTATATACTCAATCATTTTGTCAGTATGGCTACAGTACTATGCTATAAGATAGAAGTCATTAATTTAATAAACACATTTAATTGCTTTGTTCCACTTTGTAATTTGTATCTGTATAGGATATAAAGCTGTTTGGCGATAAAGAGTAGTAACAAAGACTGCAAGAATGACTTTTCCTAAATTCCACATCTCCTTACCTTTGCACAGTGTTAGCAAGCCAAAAATCCCCTTCTCAATTCTGTATATCCATACCTTGCTACTCTGTAATCATATGATATGCTTTGGTTGGCTGAGTAAACCCTAGATAAGAAGGTAATTAAGTCCACATATGATCGAATATAGTGAGTCTCCCATGAGATTTCAGGAGTCTCTGTATCCAATCCATGAAATGCTTAGTCATATCAAGGTAAATATTATGCAGCAAGTCTGCTTGAACCAAAGCTAATAGGATAACATTAGGAAGATGTCATAGGGCATTATTAATTAGCTTGACCTCGTCTGTTTTAAGATACAACTTGTCCCTGCATTTCCAAGCTGCAGCATATGATAGGTAGGGTTTATAATGGTAGGAAGGGCCATCTTGGGATTGAAGGTCACTAAGTTGTTCAGGTGTAGCAACATATACTAGATACCGATTAATAGCGATACCATGAATCATTGCAAGTTCCATATGATCTTCAAGCCAGCAACAAAGGCAGGAGTAGTAACGGCATATATTTTCATTGGCATATACTATTTCGATTCCTTTAAGACTTGGAATGTCTGCAAGAGGACTAAGAACATAGCTGATGATATTATGCATTACCTGGAGTGACTGCTTTTCTTGTTTTTAGATTGAATATCTGAGTAGGCTATCCACACATTGTAAACCAACAGGAAGTAATGCGAGAACAATCCAAGCGTATATACTTGGGCTGTTGTAGATTGTAGAGCAGATATTCCCAATTGTAAGGTAGATAGGTTAGAGTTTCTTACTACTAGAATAGTTGGTAAGGTGTGTCTGATCTGATCCAAGCAAAATTGGTACAACTGTTGAACCGACTGGAAGGGTCTCTTGAGTGACCATCAGCTCCATATTCCAACAAGAATATTATGTATTTACCTGGATGGACTACCACCATGTAGTAGTGTACAGCTTAGAGTAGGTTTACTCCTAACTTGGGTTGAATTCTTGAACCAGAGCCCAAACTATATGTTCAGCATAGCATTGTTGGCGAAGAAGATATTGGACACAAGCTATGACATCTTTATAGTACCAGGCAATATTCTTTTGGAATGAAAAATGGACTGATCTGCTGAGCCATAGGGGTTCATTATTCGCGCTATTAACAGTTTTGTATAGGGTGTATGTAGACCTAAAAGATACATATCAGGTCTCAATATCACTTGTCGCTAGTCTGTCATGAAAGAAACCATCAATACAATGATTAAGAACCTGAGATTAGACAAAAAAGTGTACAAGTTTGTATTCAAATAGAGTCTGAAATGGTACCAAATGATTGTAGTCGGGATTTTCCTTAGGGGAGAAGGGGTGCAGGCATACTGAAGCACCTGCTCGACGCTCTGGTAGAAATAATTTGACTTTTGGTACTTCCTCTGGTATGGTTTGCTCATTATCGGACGTAGTTTGGAAGTTCTTGTGCAGACTTTATAAAGCCAAATTGGGTTCAAAAAGAATTTGTTCACTATCTGAGTCCTATTCATTACTGTTGATATTATCATCATAATCATTATCATCATAATTATCATTATCACTATCATCTGAATGGTATGGTGATTGTGCAGAATGACTGAAATTCCCCTCATCTCTTTGCTATGAATCTTCATAGAGATGTTTTCAGAATGAGATTGGATGCTCCGATAGCTTAGTGATATCTCGCTGATACTTCAATGCAAGATAATTAGTATACTGGCTAGTAGAAGTATACCTCTTACCATAGAAAGGACAAGCAGTTTTTAATATAGTCATGTAGCGAGCTGCAGACTTGGGGACAGGTTGGGTATATATATAAATATGACAAGAGGTAAAGGTTACCAAATAAAAGTATAGTTTTATGAACAAAGCAAACTTCAACTGGTATTCAATTGACAATCATATTGGCTGTGCTAGTGAGCAGTAAATGGCAGAAGTATGGAGGTATCTACTGGTACCTGTAGTAAGAGCATTGGTCCAGTCAGTTTGTGAACTGATAAAGTTCCTAGCCAGGCTAAAATATTGATACAGGGCTTAGTATGTAGGTTTAAGAAGTGAAAATTATTGATTTTGAGAGATTTAACAATACCAGCAACTGTCCGAGTATACACTTATGTCTAAAAGAATGTAGTAAGTTTATAGAGAGACTGCTAGTAACATAATCTTAAGTTTCTAATACTACTAGAGTAGGCTTTGTTCTTGCTGTTTAATATGTAAACATTTCATGCTAAGCCCAGATTGGCCTAGAGCGATTGTACTAAAAACATCTGTCTAAGCCATGCTAGTAGAATACTAGGTCTTTTTTTTTTTTATTAATACTCGCACACTACCCAAAGAGCTATAGTGAGGTTTTATTAAAAGTGAAAAAAGAAGTCAAACTCTAAACTATCTACTCCTAAGTATATGTAGTGTCCACGAAACTTTTCCATAATGCAGGTGACAGTCCTAGTCCTGGTATCTCCTACTTCTGTCCCCTCTCTAACTCGTACCAGACCGATCTGAGCTAACATCCCCCAAGCCTCACTCTTTCAACATCCGTCTCCTTTCCCAAGTATATAACTGCTAAGCTAGTTTTCTTTCTCTCCTCAACCAGCATAGTCCTCTTCCTCAGCCAGCGAATCCTTGATATCTTTCCCAATTCCTTGTTTGCAGCCTCCAACTATTGTCTAATCTTCCCTAAGTCCTTCCGTAGGGCGATCCCGTATATCATAATACCAGTTTTTTCATGCCAAGAAACTATGTACTAGCTGTAACTCCATGGTTTCTTTGTACAGATACTATATATTTCGTACTATGGCCGCTCCATAGTTTCTTAGCATAGGTACTATACATTTCATGATGTTGAAAGAAACTTGCCATACTTATAATATTGACCTCATTCTGCCATTCTTGTATCATCAATTGGGCCCTATGGTACATATCAGATAATTTCACGATTGAAAGGGACCTACTATATATATGAAATTATACTCATCATGCCACTCTCGTGCCATCCAACTGCCAGTAGCTCTACGGTATGTGTCAGATTCAACTCATATTCACATATCTCACGATATTGAAAGGGACCCATCATATATATGAAATGTACCTATTATCCTTATTGGAAATCGTAGAAGTAGGTCATGCAACAATAAATACTGCAAAGCTGCTACAATCTGAGAGAAGCAAAAACAATAAAATTATTTATAAAAGTCCTTTAGTATAATAGTCTCTACATATTTCATTAAAGTCCCTGTAAAGACTAGAAACTCTTAGTTCAATTCCAAAATCCTTGAGACATCAACTAGATATTTCAAGAGGGGAAGGCTAAGTTCATGTACTACTAAAGGCTAGTAGGTATAAATCTCTAGGATCCCTCCTCTGAGATAAAATACAAGCTGCTTATCATATATATCAGTTCAATATTCCTCAGATGTATACAACTATTCAGAACGTATACAAGATTACTTGTATTTATAGACTATTTCACTAAGTAAGATAGACATTTCATTTCTTTCGACAGTCATATTGTCTGTAAATCTCATTACTACCCCATATGTATTTGCTTTAAGGGAATATATTTTTAGTACTATTTCTACATCTGGTAGTTACTATTGCGAGAAATATTTGACTAATCTCTTTAAAGTATTATTATAACAAGGGAAAAAATTTCTACATATAAGACTCGCCTTGGCTTCGAGGATCACGATCCAAACTATGATAAGTGGCAGCGGACGATAGATGCATATACACAGACTGACAATATCAAAGATAAGAATGATCTAGAAGCTGCCACTTAGAACCTTTAATGGGTGGTGGCCATTGCATATGTGAGATTTTCTAGATTTGAAAAGAGACTCGTAGTGCAGGGGGAGGCCCTTGCCTTGAAAGCGTTAGATGAGATATTGATTGACATCACCAAAAAAAGTAAATATAGGGAGAAGGTTGCCGAATAGATAGAAAACAGAGACAAGCTCCTGAAGATATTGCAAGGCTTGCAGAACCTGAGGAAAACTTTGATAAAAACTTGCAGAGTCCCTGTGCGAATGCACGAAGCATCAGAGTATTTCTTTACCTAACTAACCCCGCCGTCGCAGTGCACAAGCGGCAACCTCCAGAGGGTACTATGGTTGAACAGCTAGCACAGTATAACCTTCTATAGAATCACTAGGTCTGGTTCAGGCCTGGTGAGTACTTCATTGCTACAGTCATACAAAACATTATTTAGGGGGTAAAAGATGCCTGGCATGGAATAACAATTCAGAAACAATTAACCATTAAGGTTATTGTTTAAAAATTGTTCTTACCCTGATCTAACTACTTACTATTACCCTAAATTTTCTTAGTCATGTATTACTAACATATCATGTAATGTTTTGAGGTGCTTGTAGGGTTGGGGGCCCTCCCCTATACCTTGAAACATAATGGTGCGGAGGCCTACAACCTTGGCACCATTCAGAATGTATTTTTACTTATAATTGTTTTTATGAAACACTAGTTCACTAGTGTTTCAACAAGGGAATGAAACAAGCTAACGTTTTCAACAGGGGAATGAAACGGAGCTACGTTTCAGGATTCATGTAGTAAGTTTCAGATAAGAAACTTATACTAGTTATGTACAAGGGTGGAAAAGGTATATAAAGGGTTCTGATTTCCGCTTTCAGATAGATCTTCAGACTGCAAGAAAGTTCCTCAGCAACCGTCTACAAGAGAAGTTCTCAAGTAGACAATCTGAAGCTATCTTAGTTAGATAGTTTTCCTTATGGATAGAGTACAATTCAAAGCAATCAGACTTACTTCACCTCTCACTTCAAGAGTGAAAAGATATATCTTTATTAGTAACTGTCATCCACAACATAGCCTAAGCCTACTATCAACTATTTGTAGCCTAAATACTTTAACAGGTTGCTTATTCTGTTAAACCACTAGGATCACTACCTGCTGTCAAAGAAGGATAGTACAGGTACTATTCAAGTTTAGAAACACCTGGGCAGAAGGTCAAATTATTGAAGCATACATAAAAGACAGAAACAGCATAATAGAATTCCTTCACTATCAAAGTCTAGAGGAAACAACCCTATACCAACCCCTCATAACTATCTTGTATTCCTGCCAAGAGAACCTCTTTTAGGGACTCCATCTTTCTAAAGAATCTTGAAAGCCCCATAAGGTTCCCTACACTACAGTATCTGCTGAAGAAGAATAACTTGGGGGAGAAGACAAATCAACACCAACAGAAGCAGGAACCTCCTCCTCCCTTTCCCTCTCACAACAGGAATCACACATAACCCAGAAATAACAAGAGTAGTAAAGCAAAAGGAAAAAACCCAGGACACTAAGAATAACAATAACAGCAATCTTGCTAGGAGAAAGATTAACCCCCACTGAAATCCCACCAGAAGTACTAGAGCCAGTCCTAGGGGGACTTGCTCTAGGGAAAACCCAAAAACTATCAGTCTCTGCAACCTATTGAGGCAAGAACTCTAGGTTAGCATTGAGAACATCCAATATTTTTAAGTCTTGCAGAATTGAGACATACTTTAAGACCTATCAAAAAAACTAGCATCCCCTGAACTCCCCTCACCACCATTCTCAAAACACCTCAACTCCTCAGCAACAAACTTCTGAAGTTCCACAGAATCTAAGTCCCTCCTGACAGACTCCAAGTGCTCAGAAATAGGAGGAAGAGTGTGATAACCAGCATCAGGATCATAAGTCCCAATCCTCCTTGCATCATAAAGATTAGCAAGCTGAGGAACAAGGGGCTCCATAGGCTGACAAGCACCCACTCCCTCCAGGACAATCCAATCCTCCATTTCCTTGGTATTGAGCTGACCAGTTAAAGTCAAAAAAAGTCATTCATCATAATACCAGTTTCAATAGAAGGAAGAGGGCCTCTAAGTCTATCAATCCCAATACTCTCATCAATCAACCTGGAAAAATAATAAGGCTTAAAGTTATAGAAAAAGTGACCACAGAAAATCTCTGTTCTGATTGATTCCCTTGCCTTCTTCATAACCAAGTGGGTAAAAGGGAATCAAGCCTTGCATTATTCCAAGAAGCAGAAAAGGGAAGGAAGTAAAAAGGAACACTAACCTCCTTACCAGCAACATCCTCCAAAACCCACTATGCATCATCCCCAGCTGCCCTCTTGATAGCTGCACAGGTGGGACAGTCACAGATACTAGGAAAAAGAAGATTGAAGTAAGCTTCATCTTCTGGAGGAATTTCCTCAGTATCCATAGCTAAGGAAGAGTCACTTTTAGTACCAGCCTTGAGACAGAAAGAACAAGAACAAGAGGACTGACCATCACTCCAGCTGCTCTCAGAAGAAATATCACTAGGAGAAGGAGCCCAATTCTCAAGAGAAGGATTGGCAGGAGGACATTCCCATTCTAAAACTAAGTCAGTAATATAACATACATAAGGAATAGGCAACTTACCAGACTCAACTGCTTGCCTAGCCTACTTAGTTAAGGCCTTATCAAAAGCCTTAGTCTGATCCAGAAACACTGGAATAGAGTCAGTCTGAGGAGAAACCATAGAAGAAGAAGAGGAAGAAGTACTGTGATAATCCACTCCAAGATCCTCCACCTTATTAATATAAGCCAGGGTAGATTCATCATAACCCTGATTGAGTTGAGCTGAACCAGAGTCAGTACACTGGTCAAGAGGAATAGGAGAATTAGTGTTACCAATCATCTTCTTTTCCCTCTTCCTATTACACTTAGCATAAGCATATCTACCTGTACCAGGGAAAACGGTAACACAGTCCTGGTAAAAAAGGTGATTAATAGGCAAAGGAATAGAAGACTGAAGAATTTCTTTTGAGATAAGAGTATCTCCACCCTCAGACCAGGACAATTGGACAGCATTCTCATACTCAGAAACCCCCACCAAAAAATTAGTCTTGCCTTCCCAGTAAGGCTCCTCTTAATAGGACTCAAAAGTCCTAACTAAGGAACAGTTCACCTTCCATTCCTTAGGACTAGCAGTAGACCTTATTAAGGCTCTGGACTGATCAACCAGGGTCAAGTCAGTATTCCTAAAGGTTAGGGATACAAAGTTAGCTAACAAATCTTTTGAAGAAAAAAGAGATAAAGAAACAGGAAAGAACATACCCAAGGCCTTCTGGAACATTTTCAAAATTGTCCCAGACATCAAGAAGAGTACCAGCCATCTTGTATACCCTCTCCATAGAATTAGGGTTGGCTCCAATAATTTGATTCATCTAAGAATTCATCAAGTCACAAAGGATATCCCTCATAACCCCCTCAGAAAGGCAAGCCTCTGGATATTTGAGAAGGTTTCTCAGTTCAGCCTTAAGAAAGTGGTAACCAGTGGTTACTCTAAAAGCACTAGGAGCCAACTTGGTAGAGTGTGCAAAGGTAGTCATCTAAAAGAATGGCAACACCAGAGTTATATGACAGTCCAAGAAAAGGACAACCAAGAGAATGGGCTTACCTTGAATATATAACTGTGGAAAAAAGAGATATTGAGGAAGATGAAGAAAAAGAACCCCTATATGTCACCACAGTTAATTTGTTGCCAGAGAATATAACCTCCCAGGAAAGAAAATAATAGCAACATATACATGCAACATAAAGAAGCTAGAATTTTGGGAAGAAACTCTGGACCCCATTATAGTAGAAACAAACCACTTTGCAAAAATAATAAAGAAAGAAAAGGAATTATGCTACCTGCAAAGAGGAATAGCAAAATACCTAATATGGAAAACTATGGAACAAGTGTTCATGTTACCTCCTTTGTAAAAACAAAGGTAGTAAGACCATTTGAAGAACTTGCAGACAAACAGATAATATGGAAGACAAATGGGGCAACACAGGAAAAGAAGCATGGCACTATTTCCTAATACCTGAAAAGAAGAAAAAGAATCTTGGGATAAGGTCTGGAGAAAACATAGACCAACAGGTATCAAAAGAAGTAACTGGCTAGAAAGAAACTGGAACAGCATATTGCTTTCTTAGATATGGTAAACAACACAAAATGGGGAGAAGAAGTAAAGAAACCAGAAGAACAGGAAGAAGGAGGAGATGAACAAGAGGCAGAGCAGTGAAAGTGAAAAAGCCAGAGAAAAAGCCATATAAGCATCAAAAGCCTTCCAAGAACACCAAAAGGAGGAAAAGCTCCCCTCCACTATCACCCAGTAGCTCTGACCCAAGTACAGAATCATACTACTCAGACAGCTCAGAGGCAAGAAAGTCAAAAGAAAGAAGAATAAAAGCAAAAGCAAAGAAGAAAAGCCTAGCTGCAAAAGCAATAAAGCATGGAGAAGATTTTGTAGAATGGGAAAGACTTACTGGAAACACAGTCCCAAAAGTAACTGGATCTACCTTAGGAAAAAAGCTAAAAGTAGATATAGAAAAGTGTGATGGTAGTAGCAAGTGGAGAAAAGCTGAAGAATTTGATGGTTGGGGGCAGAAGATGATGCTGTATCAGACAATGTTGGGAGAAACTCCTTGGGGGAAAGAAGGGTTTAAATCCTTAGGATTCTGGCTAGAGAAAGAGCCAAGACTAAGATGGGAAGCCACACTAGAGACAAAAAACCAAGGAGCACAGTAAATTTCCTACTAAGCCTGAGGAAAAGCCTGATCCTATCACAGAAAGCCAAGACCTGTACAGGAAATATAACAGTACCATGCAAGGAAACTCAACAGTCATGGATTATGCAAATGAAATAAAACACCTAGCCTCAAAGATAAGCCATATTAAAGGAAACCAGGATGCTATGATTCAAAAATTCATGGATGGCCTTAATAAACAACTATGGAAGGAAGTGGGACCTAAAGTAGAAGGTATCACTGAATTTGACAAGGTTGTTGAAATTGCATAAAAACAAGAAAAATACACCATAGCTGCAGGGGTATCATCAGCCAACAAAAAAGCAATGGATGAATTTTTTAGCAAGCCCATGAAACAAGGCATGAAAATGAGCAAAAAAGCAGCAAGAGCATCCTGGAAAGAACCACCAAAAAAAGAAACAAAGCCTACCAACAAACCTACAACTCAATAAAAAAGAGGATCAGCAACTCCTAGGGGAGGAAAATCCACTAGAGGAGGTAGGGGAGGAGGTAGAGGTAGTTCAACAAACAGACCAAGTAAAGCCACCAAGGATAAATGGTTTGCAGAAGGAAAGTGCCTAGAATGTGGAGACCCCAGTCACCAAGTAAAAGACTGTCCAAAAAAGAACAAGGATAAGAAAAAGGATGAGAAAAAATCTTCACAAGCTGTAACAGCCTCAACAATAATGGCAGCACTATCAGACCATTTAGAAATATGCACAAAAATTAATGGATTCCCTGCACAAACCCTAGTAGATATGGAAACAACAGGGACAACACTAATCAGCAAGGAATTTGTTGAGATATACAGTATACCATGTACAATGTATGACAAACCAAAACAGCTGCAACTAGCCTCAACAGGTTCCAGAGCTGCATTAGTAGGATATGCTGACATCATAATGGAAATAGGAGATTACAAGGTCCCTAACTCCATAAGAGCAGACATAGCATCAATAAGATGGCAATGTATAATTGGAAAACAGATCCTAGCCAGACTAGGGGCAGTAATCTATGCAGATAAGAATAAAGCAACAATCAGGCCACCTGAATGGGTAGAATCAGGAAGGCCAGAACAACAGCTGGACCCCTGGATAGGACCTGTGAAACATAGAAGCAGAGCAAGAGCACCTAGACAAAAAAGATCTGCAGCACTAAGCCATCCATATATGACAGACTATGAGTCACAATCAGACTATGATTAGATGATGAATCATATGATGAATGGCCTGATTTTGAAGATGACCCACTATTCCAAAATGGAAACCAAATCCCTAGCTGTGCAGCAATAACTGCAGTGGAACCTGAGATAAGAGAAAATTTCAGAAAAAAGCTATTCAAGAAATTCCCAACAGTATTCACACCTGAAGGCCCAACAGAACTGCCACCAAACAGGCCTGGGCTAGACCATAGGATAAAGCTAAAAGACCCAAAAGCTACATGGAAAACAAGCTAATTCCTATGGCACAGGCATTTAAGCAGCAATGGGAAGAAAAAGTAAGAACAGAACTAAAAACAAAGAGGATGCAACTGTCAGAACAGAAGACAAGGATTACACCAATATTCTGCCAGCCTAAGCATGATAATCCAAAAAAGGCAAGATTTCTGTTTGACCTAAGAAAAAGAAATAAGCACACTATTACAGATGACACAAAGATCCCAAATATATTTGACATCATCAGGGATATAGGAGACATGCCTTATCTCTCCAAATTTGATGTACATGATGGTTATCACAACCTAAGAATAGATCCAAGAGATAAACACCTTACAGCATTCCAAGTGCCAGGGTACCCTGTATATGAAATAAGGGTGATGCAACAAGGAGATAAGAATGCCCCAGCAAGTATGGTAAAATTCATGAATCATGTATTCATGGAATTACTATACAGATGTGTAAGGATCTACTTAGATGACATCTTTGTCTATAGCAGAACCCTAGAACAACACTGGGAAGATCTGTGTAAAGTGGCAGAGCTAGCAAAAGAAAACAAGCTAGCCTTCAAAATAAGCAAGTGTGAAATACTACCTGAGGAAGTGCATGCACTAGGCCACCTAATTACAAAGGAAGAAATAAAAGCAGACCAAATCAAAATAGATAAGGTCTGTAGTTTCCCTGTACCCAAAAATAGAAAGCAGCTGCAAAGCTTTCTAGGGTTGGTAATCTATTTGACAAAATTTACACCTGGACTGGCTCTAGCAATGGCCCCACTAACAACCCAGGCAGGTGAAACACAAGAATAGAATTGGACACCCATGCATGACCATGCCATAAAATTAATCAAGGAATGTATCAAAAATAGTAAGCTAATCAGGCCACTTGACTATATGTCAGGCCAACCAATATTTTTAGTCACAGATGCAAGCACAACTGGCATGGGTGCATGGATTGGACAAGGGGAAAATCCTGAAACAGCAGTACCAGCAGGGTTCTGGTCAGGAAAATTTGGCAAGGCAGAATTCAATTACTCAACATATGAAAAAGAACTGTTGGCAATAGTGAATGCACTAAGAGTATTCAGAAATGAACTGATAGGCACACATGTGATAATTTACACAGATCACAGCCCATTAGTTGTATTTCTCAAAAAATTAGACCTAAGACCAAGAATACAAAGATGGAAAGACGTGCTACAAGAATTTGACTGTGAAGTAAGGCACTGAGCAAGAAACAAAAATAGGGGAGCTGACATCCTCTCAAGGATAAATACCCAGTAGCCTCCCCTCAAGCCAGAGGAAGTCCACAGATACCTACAGGCCATCTCCTCTGCTGCCACCTCTATACAGACCCCACACCCTCCAACTTTTGCCTTAGCACCAACACCAACACAAACACCTCCACAAATACCACCACCACCAATTCCACCAAAAATGTCTGCCTTCCTCTCCTCCTCCTCCCATCCAAGATGACCTGGGCTGCAGTTGCAGCCAATGGAGCTCCCCTTGCCTCCTCTTCCTCCTCCTCCTCTAGGCCAGCTGTCCCTGGAGGAACCATCTCTCCTCCTCCTCCTACTCCCCTCCCATCACTGGCATACATAGGAGCAGAAGATGAAGCTCCTACCACCAATGGTAGGAGAAGAATCCCTCTCCCTCCTCTGCCAACAAGACCCAAGGGGCCCATCAAGGGCTTTGAGGGTGCCCCTGGCTCCTTCACTCCTGGGAGGATGCCAAGGACAGAAGGTCCAGGAGAAAGTTGTCTCCCCTGGGGCAGAATGGCCACAGGGTTGAAAAGAAGACTGTGGGGAGACCACCCCACAAAAAGGTACAGATCCAACTCCCTCCTCCCTCTCCCACAAAGCCCTGGAACACCCTGGAGCACAAGCTCCTACACTGGACAACCTGCAAGTTTGAGGAATGCCTTGTGCATGCCTCAGACAAGGAGGTTGCTGGTCCCAGGGTAAGGCCAGCTAACCCTGAGGCACTGCCAGACCTCAGGTCAACCTTCAGGCAGAACTTGTGGAAAGACAATGTTCTGTCTGAAATCCAGGACATGGAGAATTCCATGTACCTGAAGCTGGCCCAAGGGGCTAGAAAGAACCAGGACCCACAGCTCAACTGGAGCATGGGTTCAGGACAGAGGGAGCAGAGGCTTCCACCTTTGACCAAGAGGATGTGGAGATGAAGAACATCCTGGAGGACAAAGGGTGGAAGGGTGAGTATATCCAAACAATCCTGCAAGACCCCTCCTTTTCTTTTGCCTACCAGTGGCCTACACTGGCAGGGCCACTGTGGGCAGTGAAGGAAGGGTGGCTCCTGAAGTATGACAGGGGCCAGGAGTTTGGAGGGTCTGTATACCCAGGAACTTAATGATGAATAGTAAGAAATTCTCACACCTAATAATTAATCAAGCACATGAATTCCTCAATCACAGAGGAATGAAGGCAACACAGAAGCTAATTGAGAATTTTTGGGAAATACAGTCATTAAGTTCTGAGGTAAGAGATTTTGTGAAATCCTGCAGCCTATGTCAGAGGACTAAGGCTGTTAGTGGGATGAACCCTCCTCCTCATCTCCTAAATGTGGAGGAGTTCCCTGAAAGTTTCATGGCTATACAGGTGACATACACAGTATGTCTAAGACCTTTGGAGTAGCCACATATAAAAAAGGTATTTACTCCCAAGTCCTCAGTATCATTGACTGTTTTTCTGGATATTACCATGCAATTCCTTGTACCCAGTCTGTACCCAGTACCTTTATCATATCAAAGCTCAAAGATTACTTTAACAAGTTTAAAACCAAAAATAATCTTTGCTGACAGAGGTACTAACTTGGGATCAGAAGGAGTACAGGAATTCCTGAAAGAGAAAGGAATAGAACTCAGACAGTCAACAGCATACCACCACCAAACTGTTGGACAAGTGGAAAGGGCCATCAAGAACTAGATGCTGGATGAGAAGGATATTGCTCTCAAAAAAGGTAACTGGGTGACCCTACTACTAGAAGTTGTGAGAGCAATGAATAACACAACAAATACCACCAGAGGAAAAAGCCCAGCATCAATTGCCTTCAAACAAGAAGATCCTTCAACTTGCTCAACATCACAGCAATGCCAGGACCAGAGGACACCCACAATGGCAAGAGATTAAGAAAGGTAAAACCATCTCACAAGTTAAGGAAAAATTAAGCAGTAAGCTAATATCTGAGCCAGCAAAATCAGCAGGTCTAAGGACTCTGGTAATGCCTGGCAGATGGGTATGGCTATCAAATAAGAACTTGTCTGAGAAGGTAAAAACCCTCTTGTTTGCTGGGAAGGTCCCTTTAAAATCCTACAGTATGATGCTAAATTGTACAATGTCAAACTTAAGCTACCTCCAACATACAAAATACACCCATGGTTCCATTCCTCCCTTATCAAACCATACTACAAAAGAGACCCTCAACAATTCCCTGGATTTACAGCCACAGAACCAGGACCTGTTGAAGGAGACAGATGGGAAGTAGAAAGGCTCCTCCAGTTCAGGCTTAAGCCAATAACTGGAGAACCTCAATACTTAGTGAAATGGAAAGGATATGACCTAGAGGAGGACAAGGAAGGAACTAACAACTGGGTAAATGAGGAGGACATTGACTTAAAGCTAAAGAAGGATTTCTGGGAAAAAGAAGACATGGAAAAAACATTTAGGTTCAGAAAAAGAAATGTAGAGACTAGCAAAGGGAGGTCTAGGGAAAAAACTTATGACTTAATAAAGCAGCAGATGAAGAAGTATACCCAGAAGAGTTCTGCTGCTATAACAAGATTTGTTAATACCCACCATAACAAAGCAAAAGAGGAGGACACTCCTTTACCCTATACCCCTCCTATTTCCCAGTATGAAGAATTAAAAGAAATTTTAAGAGAAGGAATACCCCAAGGAAGAAGCATAAACCTTTTCTGATCGAGATTATCTTATGTACTGGAAAATACTAGAGAAAATATGGAGAAAGGTTGAAAGAAAGAAGACAAGGAAGCTTGGGAAGTATTGATGGACTGGTGCTGTGAAAACAGAGCAGAAGAAATAATGTTCTAAGGGGGAAGTGTCATGGAATAACAATTCAGAAACAATTAACCATTAAGGTTATTGTTTAAAAATTGTTCTTGCCCTGATCTAACTACTTACTATTACCCTGAATTTTCCTTAGTCATGTATTACTAACATATCATGTAATGTTTTGAGGTGCTTGTAGGGTTGGGGGCCCTCCCCTACATCTTGAAACATAATGGTGCGGAGGCCTACAATCTTGGCACCATTCAGAATGTATTTTTACTTATAATTATTTTCATGAAACACACTAGTATTTCAACAAGGGAATGAAACAAGCTAATATTTCAACAGAGGGATGAAACGGAGCTATGTTTCAGGATTCATGTAGTAAGTTTCAGATAAGAAACTTACACTAGTTATGTACAAGGGTGGAAAAGGTATATAAAGGGTTCTAATTTCCGCCTTCAGATAGATCTTCAGACTGCAAGAGAGTTCCTCAGCACCCGTCTACAAGAGAAGTTCTCAAGTAGACAATCTGAAGCTATCTTAGTTAGATAGTTTTCCTTATGGATAGAGTACAATTCAA